>VDFB02019795.1:0-13370 GCA_007258455.2 Sequoia sempervirens | reverse complement strand
CATCCACCTTAAGCTTGTCTACGCTTTTGACAAAAACAAATAAATTGCAAATCTAATATTTTATTGATGATAAGAATTTGTCAATTTTGATTTCTGAGCATGGTCTTGATGGGAGTACACTACCATGGTTGATAGCTCAGCTTGTAGGCTAAATAGATATGATAATAATGCCAACCTCCTTAAAACCCAGGTTTAGAACAGCAAGCAAAACAACCTCACCGTAACACCAGGCCTGCCATTCTTCCACATGTTTTCCTTTATCTTTCATATTCATTCATCCTCTTCTTCTTTTTTTTACTATCTCCCGATTAGATAAAAAAAATGGATAGGTGACTACTTCTGAGGGGTCCTTAAATTTCCAATAATGATAGCCACCGACCAAGATAAGGGTAGCCCTCCAGAAAATAGTGTACTCTGTATAATTCATGAGAATAATAGAATGGCTGGTTTATTGCATACACCGCAACAATTCTTATTTTATTTTATTTTTCTGGTTTTGCTATGAAACCCTACTGTTATTCTCCTTGGTGACGGTATGATTGAATAGGTGATGTTGTTGATTCTCAGACCTGCTCCATAGGGAGCCACAGGCTATCCTCATCGAGGCCGCTAGACCATGGTTTCACAGCTCCATGGAAGTCGCTCCAATAACACTCCCTTTTTCTCCTTCATGTATATTCGTATATTTTTTTTTATACTAGACCCAAGATTTAATTTATTACTATTCTTTTTGACAATATCTTCCTTGTGCTCTGGGGCGTAGGATGCATGAAATGAACTATGGTGGGGTTAGATTGAATATCAAGTTTATTTTATGCCAGGATTCCGATTTGGATTTTGTAAACATCTAGCTTCATTTTTCTGGTGATCCATCCACTTCCTGATATTACCGCATTTAACATTACATTGTATCATTACCAAAGGATTTTCCTAAGTCATTTTATTCATTGTGCAGGCCAATAGAATACTGGCTCAAAAAAAACGTTTATTTATTTATTTGTTTTTCTTTTATTCTGAACTTGAAATCGAGACTAGTATTCCCGAGTTGAAATAAACATTTTCTTATATGAGGGAGTGGAAGATACATCCTATCCCATTATCCCTTTCCTTAACTCAAATAATAGTATACAGATTTTTATAGCTATGTTGTGAGTAGGGCGCACTTTCCTTCATTCTTATACACATCACAGGAGAAAGTATCATTAAATTTACATAATGTTTCCTTCCAGTACCAAGTAAAATGGAACATTATTCTCTATACAAACAATACAACAATATCCAACCAATGAATAAGACTTTTTCCCTATTTCATTTTTAAGAATGATAGTATGAAGCTGCAAGAGCATACCAATAGATCTACAACTTGCTCTATTGTTTTTAGAATGGGAAGATTAAGGATTTACTTGCCACTAAAATAACCTTGTTTTTTTTTTTTTTTCATTTTCTTTCATTTTACAATAATCATTAACTTGTTTTTTTTCATATCATAAGTAATTTTAGGAAATATGATGAATGACACACAACTAAATGAGGCTTCCTCTCCACCCTACCGTAATGGCGTCATGGAGCCTCGTGGGCTCTAGCCATACCCCCGAGCAAGAAATTCTTCTAGCTCCATGATGATAAATGGAGTATTTTCTCAATTTTACAAGGGATAAAATAACATAGCACAAATCTCATGCTTCTAGGTTCTTTACTTTCTATTTTCAGCCATAATTCATTCACTATATGACTTTCTTTCAACCAATAAACAAGGGTGAGTGAAAATAGGATGAACTTATCTTTTTTTCTTCTAGTGGAAAGGATTGGACTCTTTTATCAATCTTTCCTCTCCAAGCCAATTCATCTTGATCACTATCTTTCCAATAAGGTGGACTCCTCTCCTCTTCTCATTCTTTCTACCATCTCCACTAAAGTTCTCCAAGAGGAGAAGTGGGTAACACCCTCCTCTTCCTTCCTCTCCAAGATATATAGGATTTTCAACTTGCAACCTTTTTTTGGATGGGGAAGTGTGGAGTGTACCTACCTCCATCAATTAGAGTCTTTTCCATATTAAAGAGGAAACATGCACTTGAACAACCCCCCTCCATTTTTCCATCCCATCATTTCTTCAAAACTCGTTACTTTCCATCATGAGGACTTTTCAGGGGTCAAATCATGTCCTTGGGGCACTATTATATGTCCACTTGACTCCTACCACTATGGTATAGACCCTAGGGGGTTTCTTTTTGCATCCCAACCAAGGAAATTGACCAACAACCCTCTTTAAAGGCCCATTTAAGGACCCATCCGAAATTCAAACTTGGATAAGGGTTCCTAACACCTAACCCCACTTACACCCACATGAAACATTATCAAATACCCTCTCAACTCCAAAATAAATTATCCCCTTTAATATCAACGCTCACCACTTCAACATGTTAACTTTATTTCTTTCTAAGCTCTAAAAGGGGATCAAATTTATACCCTCAAGAAGAGTCTTTTAATTTTCTCTCAATGGTTCACCCTTCCCATGCTAACACTGTTACCTTCCTGCACAATACGAACACAATCATAAGTAACAATTTGATCGCATAAATTTGTAAACTAAATATTTTATACTTTAGCTATATAATAATCCATTTAAAACTTCAATTAGCTTTTCACAATATATGAGTGCATTCCACCTTCATGGTAGTGACAATAAACAAAATGTCAAAATTAAATGCAAGAATATCACCAAAAGATCACCTTATTTATCATCCATAATATATCTAATCATGGATTCAAGAAAAGCATATAACAAATTAGGATTGTATTAAGTACCTACGAGGCGGGGTCTTACATCCCCCTCCCCTTAGCTTAGACTTCCTCCTGGAAGTCGTTAAGGTCAAGAAAATAAATCTCAATGTAGCAATGCACATAACTCTATTAGAATATAAATTACTCTACTTTCTTACCTATTGTAAAATCAAGTAGCATTCAAACTATTTTCCAAGGCACATGGTATTAAAATAATTCCCTGATGGAATCAAGTTTAATTAAACAAGCAGTTCAAAATTTTCAACTGAAACATTTGGTTCAATATAGTCACATTATAACAAAAGGAGTAGTCATCCATGGGAAGTTATTATTCCTTGAAACCAACATGCATTCAACAATAATAACATCCTTTGGGATTCACCTATAAAACACCACTGATGTTGCAGGAAACAGTTTTGTTCTTAATATCTACCTCAATCCAAAACCTAGTAGTCTCAATTTTACCATTTCATTTCTGCATATGCAGTTTCAAGTATTTCGCTAGTTGTAATTTATTGGGTAAATTCACCCTCATTTCACAACAATTACAAGCATCACATCAGTTTATAAGGATGGATATTCTTGGATACCACTCGAGGCCCTTGTCTAAGGACTCCTCCATACAGATAAGAATAATCATAGAAGGAGGGGAAGAATGGATTAATGACCGTCCCATACCGGTCCCATTCACAACCCCTTTCAAAAATAATTCCCCAGCGCATCTACTCCCCTATATGACCTGCCAGGGAACCCCCCGGGATATGGCAGTTTACATATGTCACATTACATCACGCTTACCAATAGTTAGAAAACATTAAGAAAGCCTCAAGTCGAGAAATCATAAGATCATAAACCAACGTTTCAATAAAACATAAAATTATAAAATCAAGAGAAAAACGAAATAAAGATCAATTGTAGCTACATTTCAACATTCCAATCTTAATTCAAAAATGAAATTAAATAAGTCCTTGAGGAAATTCGGACTATAACAACCTTCAAGTGGCTAAATAGCCTAATACAATAAATAGAAAACTCCACATTGCTGGCACATAATAAAATAAAACATTAATCAAGAATTACCAATAGATCATATTCCAACAATAAAAATTGTACATTACGAGCACCACGTGACTTGATAAGCCACCTAAGGGGAGGAGGGGAATGGTGGTTCTCTAACCACATAAGTATAATAGCATGCAATAATCTGGTGGTCCCTGACCACATAAATTTGCATCATTGGTGGTCCCTGACCACATAAATATAAGTAATTGGTGGTCCCTGACCACATAAATATGAATCACTGGTGGTCCCCGACCACATAAATATAAATCACTAGTGGTCCCCGACCACATAATTATAAGTAACTGGTGGTCCATAAAATTTCATCCTTTACCCATGGGTTATAACATCAAGGAATAGGTTTGCACTATGAACCAACAAGTGTGGTTCTCATATGTGGGGGAGTAGGCTACAGTCAACGTCCATGGGAGGATTACAATGACTCGACATAGATCCTTTGTTAGGATTAGGGACAACACCCTGAGCTTGTAATTTCCCGATGGGAGAACATGTGCCTCTCAACCCCTATTTACACTAGCTGGCATCACACTCCCATAAGGGGGGAACCAAATGCTAGGGGTACACATTTATCATACAAATAAGACTAACACAAGGGAATACATCACATTTCATTTGATAAATACACATCCGCACATTTAACACGTTTACATAAACACACAACTAGCTAGCTTACATAAGGTCCATCACAAAGGGTACTCATAAGGGATCGTACTTGACCTCCCTCACCCTTATCCCAAGTTAGATACCTTGTATCATATACTTGGGGTACAATACATTTACTGGTTTCACTTTACATGACCTAACACAACACACTTTACAGAATTCACCATAGAACAAGAGCAGTGCACTTACACATATTCTATTTTGTATAAACAATATTCACTTTTTATTTCAATTTTGGAAATATCTACTCACTTTGCATAAGTACAAGAAATCACTAGAAGATATGCAACTATAGCTTAGGTATATCACCATTTCCTAGAACTTAACAATGCATGGTTCGTCACATTATTAACACAAATGTTGATACACCCATACACACTTTATTTTCTTTACACAATGTTCACTTTGTTAACATCTATCCATTGCATACTCGTAAAATAAATTTCCATATAATTCACAATTGTAATTTAGGTAATACTCAATTTTCCTACAATTAGCAATACATGGTACACCATACTTCCTATCTTACTAACAACACATTTATGATTGAAATTGTTTTTCTATATATATCCATACCACTCTTCCCCTTTTATTCAACTATATTTTTTTAAGTTCACCGACATATCAATATGGGTAATTCCATGATATTTTCTCAACATGCTAAAAAAAACTTCCTACTTAATAAGGGGTAGAGTCAACCATTTTCATTGGAAACATTACAATATGAGACAAGAAAACAACTCAATGCATAAAACACATGACAAATCATGGAATAGTAGTTCTCACAACTTATTAATATCTTTTATAAATCTTTCATTTTGCTATCTAAGGTTGGACCATTCAATCGTATTATCATAATCATCATTTTTACAATCATAGTACCATCTAACCTTATAAGATGCACAATGAGTAAAATTCTTAAAAGTTTTACCTACTTTGAAGTTTTCTCCTTTACATTTGGGTGTAAATGTTCTTCCATCAAAGAGTGAATATAATCAATGGTATATAATACACAACACTAGTTGGAAGTTTTACAAGTCTACTTTAGCGTCTCTTATCTATATATTTTAACTTTCCCATCACATAATACACCATGAGCCACACATAATTCATTACTCAATTTATAACTTCATACAATTGATTATTCAATCCTTATGACATGCACACAACCTTCAAGGTCAACACGTAATTGAGTGTGCTTTTACATCCTATATATGACATTTATTTTTTTCTTATTTGGGCAGCAAGAAGTATTTAGTTGTGAACACATTTATAAGGGAGTAGTAATAGCATAAGCTCTAGATAACGTTTTAACTTCAAATCCTCATTTTGAAAAGATCTCATTACAAATCTCCTTATGTTTAATTATTATAAGGGGGGGGTGATTTAAACATCATATTTGCTAGTCTTTAACAATCTTATCTTAATTGTATCATTCTATGCCTTTACCTTTGACTTGAATCATAGAAATCATGTTGTTTCATTTACTATTTAATCTTTAAACAATTGGACATAGTAGCTTGGTAGTTGTTATAGTTACATTAAGTTTACTAGGTCACCATTTACTTGTAAAAGTGCTTAATTAACTTTTTAAGTTTCATCCTTCAATTCTAGGTAACATCCAGTTTTAACCCCCCACTTTTTTTTTATAGGGTTTAATGTGCAATGCAAGATTTCAAGCATTAGTTGATGTTCTTAATCATGCAAACTTATCTACCAACCATAAGTTAATTCACCTTAGAATCACAAACATTCATTAGCAGGTCTCTTTCATATGTTGAATCATGATTTACATGAGTTTTAAGAGGCTTATGTGTTACTGATGTTTGAGATATGGCGTAAAATTGGTCCTATCATATCCTTAAGTTGCACTTAGATATCGTCACATAGATCCATGGATCATGTACTTCCAAGTCACATCCTTAATTCTCCCTTTATCCACTCTTCGTTTAACACTAGATGTGCTTGAAATGTATACATGACGAGATTTATGAGGTTTCTAGTGTGTTACTCTTTGTTGAACATATAGTGTATTCATAAAAGATGCTTACGAAAAACTTACTCTACAACCAAGGTTTGGGACATGCTAGGCATATTTATGGGTAAATCAATTCTTCATCTTAAGGTTACTCAAGAACATTTAGAAATTTCCAATATAACCTTCTTGGTTTGAGCTATTATTCCTTAGTCACGTTGCCTCTAAGTTAGACATTAACCACATCTTCATCTTTTTGATAAAACTCAACTATGGATCTCAATTTAAACTTTGCATAGGGTTCGCTAGGAGGGATCTTTTAAATAATCATTGAACCATTCACTCTATTTCCTAACGTTGTGGGAATGATTTATTTATTTATTTTCCAAATTCAAACTATACAATCAACAATAGTTTATTTATTTACTTTAGCTTATACTTCCTTATCCATAATAATTGCAATACATCTAGTTTCCTAGAAGTTTCATCAATGTCCTAATGACTAAGTCACAATGGCAACAAGAATTTAGGGCTATGCAATCATAAATATTAAGATACTTTACATTATTCTTCTAGCTCATTAGGATCCTATTAGACATTTTGAACATCATCACTTCCTTTTTCCCAAAGATTGAGATGGGGAGTGTAGAAGGGTTGTGGATTTTCCCTAATTATTCTTATTAATTGAGCTATCATCTTTTACCGGCATTTTTGTCGCCTATTTGAATATGAAGCTCTTGTTAGTTTAGTTTTCATAGGATTTTATTTCTTTTACTTGATCATTACAAGTTACTCACCCCATAAGATTAAATCTTACCTAACAATGTATTTGAAGTTTACGATATAAGATGATTAATTCTAATTCTATTTAAATGTTTCAATATAAGTTGAACTCACAAAAGTTACTAATTTACCTCTCAAATTTGAACGCTTAACTGCTATGACGAGTTCCACATGTTGTCAATATACACAATAGCTAAGACCCATATTATTCCCAGAGTACCTAGTGTTGCAACCTGGGCTCTGATACCAAGTGTCATGCCTAAAATTTTCGCTTGAAATTGCAACCAATTTTTTTTTTTTTAATCATTAGGTTATTTAACTCTATAATTGTCATGCCCACTTATAATGTGGCTAACTCACTTGACACATCCTACACACCATACCATCATAACATTACCTAGCTGCTAATTTTTGTCACTATCTGATGATACTATATTGACTACGAGATAACTCATATTTTGATATATAACAGAAAGAAGCAATGTCAGTATTTACTTGACTAGAAATCTTCCATAGTATGTTATTGATGAGAATAATGTTTCTAACCCAAATAACACAAACGAAATAATTTACTATCCAACGTTCATCCTAAGGTAATAATGTTAACATTTCTTCCAATTGGGTTAGGTTATATTATATATTTTTTTCTCCTTATTTAAAGTGATAATGATAATTTGCTCTATTATCAAATTCTTTTCTTAATCAATACCGTTTAGTACGCTAAAAGTTTATAACATTACTTCAGCTTTTACTGGATATTTTGTTCAATGAATTAATCAAAGATTATATCTGGAGTGGTAGTGAAACACTAATAATATCCCACAAATCCCTTATTCTCAATAATATCACTCATAGAAGCAATATTAAAACTAATAGTCAGATTTTAAAGATTCGATTTAATTTAATGTTAATATATATATTTATTATTACTGTGGATATTTCTCTTGATATTAATGATATTACTATATTGACTACTACCATTAATAATGTCCACATTGATTGTATTTATTTCCATCGACTTTTAATCAATGGATATAATCACAACATATAAATGACATTTAGTATTAATGTCATGCTCACTAACACCTTTACTTATATTAACTACAATTATGTCTTCCCACAATATCGAGATTTTGAGTGTACCAATCTTTAATATTGCTAATAAGATAATTGTTTGTTCATCAAAAACCAAAAGATAGGAAAAATTATTATTATTTTATTTATTTGTCTAATTATCATTTATTTAAATTCATTCATCCCTTAAATATAAAATAATTTAAAATTATATATAACCACTTTATGAAATAATTTTAAAATTATAATAATTATGATTATCCTTTTTAACTAAATAAATCACTTCCTATATATTTTAATTTACTTTAAAAGGACATAAAATAAGTAGTAGAATATTCCCCTCTCTTTTTTGTTTCTTTTTAAAGGAAAAGGTAGAGATAATTAAATACTCAATCTTTACCTTTATGCATACACTTGCTTTAAAGTAATAAGATCTTTATTAAGGGAGTGGGGTGTATTCTCCTTTCCTTTATTGGGGAATTATTCAAACGTAAGAAGTGAGTTGAATCATTTAAGGCTAATGCGAATGAGGTTAGCGTGGAGCCCCAAAATGGGAATTTCCCATCACCACTTCTATTTTGTTAATCTTACCTAGGAAACTTACCTTCATGGTTTTGCTGTCTTTTTTTTATTTATTTCTTTCATTTGACTTGCACATTAACCATGACAAAAAGAGGTGTCGAAGATATTTTATTTAAAATCCTCCCCAAGCCACTATACTAATGCTTTTCTCCTTTGACGATCAAACAAGATTAAAATCATTACTAAAGCTTGTGATATAATATTGTTACGTGGATGAACATAAATCTACCCGCTTACTATTAAAATGTAGGGTTGCCGTCAAAGTAAGTTTTAAATTATGAAATTGTGGTTTAAACTAAGGAAGGCTTCTTTCCGTGAGGATAATGTTGGAGATGCAATGTAAATGAATTGAGTTTAACAGGAATTGGATTTATAACTTTGAACGTTTTAGTTAAAGCGTTGATTCTACTGCACTACCATTACTCACAATATAGCGGTGTGCATTGTTTTTCCCAGTTGTTCGACCTACCTACAAGAAATTGAATGAATGGACAACCAAAAGGTGATGGCCCTTACACTGTCTATCCGGGAATTAATTGCTGCCAGACCAGGAGGTAATAAGGAACACTGCAACTTACTCCCCATTGGGTTATAGCCGGCCAATGAGGATTATGTGGTCACATTTGCACCCTCTATTAAAGCAATTACTAAAAATTAATGCAAATTCATTGAATCCAAATATGTACTATTGACAGAGTCTTTCATTTATTGTCCATTCAACAATCATCCACCAAATCCATCTACCTAATCTTTGCACATCTCTCGACAAGTCTAACACGTATTCAGATGTGTACCTTCTCACTCATATCTTATCTCGTCTGAGTTCTCAAGAATGCAGATTTCAAATTTTTTTCTTGCGTGATGCAGGTGACCTGTCTGCAGATAAACCTTGAATGTTATGATATGACATGTTCTCTGTGGTTCCGTCGGTGATATTAATTAGCACGCATTGCCTCCGTGTCCATCCACCTTAAGCTTGTCTACGCTTTTGACAAAAACAAATAAATTGCAAATCTAATATTTTATTGATGATAAGAATTTGTCAATTTTGATTTCTGAGCATGGTCTTGATGGGAGTACACTATCATGGTTGATAGCTCAGCTTGTAGCCTAAATAGATATGATAATAATGGCAACCTCCTTAAAACCCAGGTTCAGAACAGCAAGCAGAACAACCTCACCGTAACACCAGGCCTGCCATTCTTCCACATGTTTTCCTTTATCTTTCCTATTCATTCATCCTCTTCTTCTTTTTTTTACTATCTCCCGATTAGATAAAAAAAATGGATAGGTGACTACTTCTGAGGGGTCCTTAAATTTCCAATAATGATAGCCACCGACCAAGATAAGGGTAGCCCTCCAGAAAATAGTGTACTCTGTATAATTCATGAGAATAATAGAATGGCTGGTTTATTGCATACACCGCAACAATTCTTATTTTATTTTATTTTTCTGGTTTTGCTATGAAACCCTACTGTTATTCTCCTTGGTGACGGTATGATTGAATAGGTGATGTTGTTGATTCTCAGACCTGCTCCATAGGGAGCCACAGGCTATCCTCATCGAGGCCGCTAGACCATGGTTTCACAGCTCCATGGAAGTCGCTCCAATAACACTCCCTTTTTCTCCTTCATGTATATTCGTATATATTTTTTTATACTAGACCCAAGATTTAATTTATTACTATTCTTTTTGACAATTCCTTCCTTGTGCTCTGGGGCGTAGGATGCATGAAATGAACTATGGTGGGGTTAGATTGAATATCAAGTTTATTTTATGCCAGGATTCTGATTTGGATTTTGTAAACATCTAGCTTCATTTTTCTGGTGATCCATCCACTTCCTGATATTACCGCATTTAACATTACATTGTATCATTACCAAAGGATTTTCCTAAGTCATTTTATTCATTGTGCAGGCCAATAGAATACTGGCTCAAAAAAAATGTTTATTTATTTATTTGTTTTTCTTTTATTCTGAACTTGAAATCGAGACTAGTATTCCCGAGTTGAAATAAACATTTTCTTATATGAGGGAGTGGAAGATACATCCTATCCCATTATCCCTTTCCTTAACTCAAATAATAGTATACAGATTTTTATAGCTATGCTGTTAGTAGGGAGCACTTTCCTTCATTCTTATGCACATCACGGGAGAAAATATAATTAAATTTACATAATGTTTCCTTCCAGTACCAAGTAAAATGGAACATTATTCTCTATACAAACAATACAAGAATATCCAGCCAATGAATGAGACTTTTTCCCTATTTCATTTTTAAGAATGATAGTATGAAGCTGCAAGAGCATACCAACAGATCTACAACTTGCTCTATTATTTTTAGAATGGGAAGATTAAGGACTTACTTGCCACTAAAATAACCTTGTTTTTTTTTTCATTTTCTTTCATTTTACAATAATCACTAACTTTTTTTCATATCACAATTAATTTTAGGAAATATAATGAATGGCACACAACTAAATAAGGCTTTCTCTCCACCCTAAGTAATGGCATCATGGAGCCTCGTGGGCTCTAGCCATACCCCCGAGCAAGAAATTCTTCTAGCTCCATGATGATAAATGGATTCTTTTCTCAATTTTACAAGGGATAAAATAACATAGCACAAATCTCATGCTTCTAGGTTCTTTACTTTCTATTTTCAGCCATAATCCATACACTATATGATTTTCTTTCAACCAATAAACAAGGGTGAGTGAAAATAGGATGAACTTATCTTTTTTTATTCTAGTGGTAAGGATTGGACTCTTTTATCATTCTTTCTCTCCAAGCCAAGCCATCTTGATCACTATCTTTCCAAAAAGGTGGACTCCTCTTCTCTTCTCATTCTTTCTACCATCTCCACTAAAGTTCTCCAAGAGGAAGTGGTAACAATTCTCCCTTTCCTTCCAAGATATAGGATTTTCTAACTTGCAACCTTTTTTGATGGGGAAGTGGAGTGTACCCCACTTCCCACTTCACCTCAGGGAGCTCCTTTTTCCCATATTAAAAGAGGAAACATGAACTTGGACAACCCCTCCATCTTTCCATCCCATCCTTTCTTCAAAACTCGTTACTTTCCATTATGAGGACTTTTCAGGGATCAAATCATGTCCTTGGGGCACTATTATATGCCCACTTGACCCCTACCACTATGGTATAGACCCTAGGGGGTTTCTCTTTGCATCCCAACCAAGGAAATTGACTAAAAACCCTCTTTAAAGGCCCATTTAAGGACCCATCCGAAATTCAAACTTGGATAAGGGTTCCTAACACCTAACCCCACTTACACCCACATGAAACATTATCAAATACCCTCTCAACTCCAAAATAAATTATCCCCTTTAATATCAACGCTCACCACTTCAACATGTTAACTTTATTTCTTTCTAAGCTCTAAAAGGGGATCAAATTTATACCCTCAAGAAGAATCTTTTAATTTTCTCTCAATGGTTCACCCTTCCCATGCTAACACTGTTACCTTCCTGCACAATACGAACACAATCATAAGTAACAATTTGATCGCATAAATTTGTAAACTAAATATTTTATACTTTAGCTATATAATAATCCATTTAAAACTTCAATTAGCTTTTCACAATATATGAGTGCATTCCACCTTCATGGTAGTGACAATAAACAAAATGTCAAAATTAAATGCAAGAATATCACCAAAAGATCACCTTATTTATCATCCATAATATATCTAATCATGGATTCAAGAAAAGCATATAACAAATTAGGATTGTATTAAGTACCTACGAGGCGGGGTCTTACATCCCCCTCCCCTTAGCTTAGACTTCCTCCTGGAAGTCGTTAAGGTCAAGAAAATAAATCTCAATGTAGCAATGCACATAACTCTATTAGAATATAAATTACTCTACTTTCTTACTGAAGAAATCATAGCATTCAACCATTAAGCAGACATTAAATTAATCCCTTTGATGAATCAAGCATCTAAATGCTTAGAACAAAATTTTCCACCATAGAACATTTATTCAATATAGTCACATTATAACAAAAGTGAGTAGTCATCCATGTAGTTATTATTCTTGAAATCAATATGTATCCAACACATTAACATCCTTAGATACCCTTCAAGATTCTCTTTTGCATCATAAACACTACTCATGATGTTAGAAAATATTTTTGTTCTAATATCAATTCTTGTCCCAAAACTAGTAGTCCTAATTTTTAACTATCACTTTCTTTCTCACATAACAGTCAAGTATTTCCACATGTAATTTATTTACAAATTTACCCCTACTTCACAACAATTACACATAATTCACATCACAAGGCTCAATGGGGTTTATAAGGATGGATATTTTTGGATACCACTCGAGGCCCTTCTCTAAGGACTCCTCCATACAGATAAGAATAATCATAGAAGGAGGGGAAGAATGGATTAATGACCGTCCCATACCGGTCCCATT
>VDFB02019794.1:0-16772 GCA_007258455.2 Sequoia sempervirens | reverse complement strand
ATCCTATCCAATCCAACAGGTCTATCCTATCTTGTCATATCGGTCCCATCTTTTTATCGACTTATCCTATCATCTTATCATCCTTTATCCATTGTTTGCCTTTGGTCTTGTCAAACTATGTTTCCCCTGCGCTTTCACGTAGGCAAGGTTGATCATTTGATCTGCCCCCGGGGTTTCATCATCGATCTTCATTGTCCACTTTGGTCTTCTATCGTCTGTCATCGATCTTTCTTCTTTTGTCCATCCTATCTTTACCATCCATCAATGTCTCCATCTTGGTCAGTCATCCACCTTTCACTGAACTACAAGGGCTTTGCGCTTTCATGTGGGCAAGGATAATCTCTCCTGACAATCTCCTCGGAAGCCACTTGTGGTCTTTAGGGTGTTTCAGTATCATGTCTTGTCTTCCTTGTGTCATGTCATCAAGTTATGCCCTTATCTAGCTAGTTCTTTACAAATGAGATCCACTTGTATCATGAGATCCAATCGATTTTGAACATCCCGCGTCATAACAATCTTTTAGTTTAGTATCCATCATCTTTGGTCTCAACAGGATGCATCCTTCCTAACAGACCTCATCAATCCCATCTATCCCCTTGATCCTATGGCAAAGGACATTTGAAATTGATTGCGATCTTTTGATGTTTTTGGCTTTTGTTTATCATTTGAACTCCCTATCATCACTTGTCAAGGCCGCCATGATCCATCATATTATGGCATGTTTTGATTGGTCCACATAGGGGCATATCTTGTTCTTTTGTTTGATTGTGTCTTCTTGGTTGTCCCACGTAGTACTCGCCAAGATCCTCGAGGTCTTGTGTTATGCTGGGGCATCCTTTCGTGCTTGTGGTTATCTCAATACCTAGCCCAACCAAGGTCTTTGTGGCTTTGGGGTGTTGGGATAGCCTTCTTGTCTGTTGTGTTTATTTCATGCATTAGACACTATTACGCCTTGGTTCCACATACCTTGGCACTTGGTGTCTTATGCTATAGCAAAAATCAGTGCTCCAAAGATGGCAAATTGCATTAGGATTGCATCTCATTTTCCATTCTATCGTCTTGCATGTATCCCACCATCCATTCATCCATTCATCCTTATCTCTATCCAATCTCCATCCATTCCACTTAGCCCGAATCATCTAATCATATCGTTGGTCTTGTTCTAAGTCTTCTTACCAGCCTTGACCCATCATCATCATCATCATCATCCATTAGTATCCTTTCCTTATCCCTTTTGTTACCATGTATCCTTCCCTCATCAACAACACTTTCATCATCATCATTGGGAGGTATTCTTCCCTTATCCCTTTGCGTTGTTTCTAATGTATCCCTTCCCTCATCAACAACACTTTCATCATCATCACCTGAGGTATTCTTCCCTATCCTTTAGTGGTGTTTTGGGATGTATCCTTCCCTCATCAATACCACTCAGTGGGATGTATCCTTCCTATCCTCATGTTGTTTTGGGATCTTTAATTCCCTCATTGACAACCCTCCATCCATCATCAACCCATTTTGGCTTGTACCTTGACTGGGGCAACATCACCTTTTGTCCTCAAATCCATTTGTGCTTCATCCATTTCCATATCACTTACTCTTCCCCATCACCATGCATCATCTTCCTCATCTCCCCTTGCATCACATCATCTATTTTGAGAGCACACACGTGTTCTCTTCAACCCGCATTGTCCCCCTCGAGGGGGCATCCTTCATCCCTAATTCTTCTTTCATCATTTCTTTTTTTCCCTTCCTAGTCACCTTTGACACCCTTTCCACTCTAACCATCTTTTCTAGGCTCTATTTTAATATTCTCGAAATGATGCTACTTGCAACACCATCTCAAAGAGGGCAAAATGACATCCCAAATTTGACACTTAATTTGGTCACCCTATCACTTTTCGCCTAAACATCCCTCTTATCCTCGGAAGTTAATTAAGTAATATTACTATTATTTAATTAATATCTTTAATTCTCAAGTATTTCCTAAGGTATTTAATTAATACCAAAATGCCTTACCTCCTAATCCTCTTTTCATCAAAATAAATAAATAAATATTACATTTATTTAATTCCTCACATGTCAGCCTTTCTATTTAATCCTAATCCATTTCCCTAATCTTCACATATGTCACATCCTCCAACTTTGCAAGTTGGCTTTAATCTTAATTAGCCCTAATTATCTTCTAATTAATATTAATTAATCCTAATCATTCTCCAAGGAATTTTAATTCCTTTTATTCTTCCTAGATTCCCCTCTTTTATATGTGAATTTTCAATTCACATTCCATCCTTCCAAGGTTTCTAGAACCTTGGACTTGTCACAATCTCCACATGTGACCAAGTCCCACCTTTTGGAGCCCATCTTTTATCTTTTAGACTTTCCTAGGAATGTGAATTTTTAATTCACACTTATATCCCCAACCACCTTTCCTTTTCCCATGTAGATTTTTGAGGAATTCCAAAATTCCTCAAATGTCCCTTTCACTCCCACTTGGGGACAAGAAATCCCTTTTTGTGGAAATCTTCTCACTCCCCAAGGTGCATGTCCTTTTTCCACCTCATGTACCTCTTTGACAACTCATCTCCATCTCATATCCCTTTGGCCACTTCACTCTCCACATGTCAAGATGTGAGGGCTTGTGGGTTCTCAACCCACCATAGCCCTTCATCTTGGCCTTGTTGGAGCAATCTTGACCATTGAATTCTCTAGAGAATTCAAAATCCTCTATAAATACCCCCTCCTCAAGGGCATTTTCAAGACTTTTTTTTGGAGCAACCTTATGCTGCCAATTTGCCTTCTCAACACTTTATATTTTCATAACTATATGCTGCCCATTTGAATCCTCAATCTTTTACCATCATTTAGCCATCTCTTCAATCATCTTGCACATTGAATCTTGCATTTTAGTCACTCAAACAATCATCTAAGGAGCACACAATCAATTACAAGTAAGGGCCAATCAAAGAGATATCAACAACAAAGAAGGTGAAATCGTTTGTGTCTTATTTTGTCCATTTTCCTTTTCGTTATATCACTCTTTTGGCTAATCTTGAGGTGTCCTTGGTATTTTGTCATTCACATTTCTTAGTCATTTCACACATTTAGAGTAGGATAAATTCCAAGGTATACAGTTAGGATAGTAGAGAAAAAGGAATAAATTCTCATGGAGGTTTGAGATATTTTGGATGAATTTACATAAATTTTATGGAGTTATTTGATGGATCACCACCTATGAGGAGAATAAGTCATTGCAAGGATTTGATACTGTTATCACTCAATATTTCACCCTTGCTAAGTTGCAAAACTTAGCTTATTGGTGAAACATTGGAACTTTTTCAGGATGTGGGTCACCAAAATGGAAAAGAACCTCCAAAGAGGGTTGGTTCCCTTGGTACCACCTAAACTAAGTAAACTATTGAGGCTTTCTAAGAAAAGAGAGAAGGATAACATGAAAATGAAACCTAAACTCTAAAAGGTGATGCACCGAATGATTCTTTCAAACCTACATTGTTGTTTTGGAACTTACAATATAACCAAAATGAACATGTTGCTTCAGCACAACTCGAGTTTCTACATGCTTACACATAAGTATTTCGTAGGAAAGATGAGGCATTTTTTCAATTCTAAAAGGAAAAAAAAAAATTCACAATTAGATGTTTCCAAAACTACTATCATAACCTATGACTTGCATAAGGCATGCATACTTCTACTTAAAAGAAGGTGCTTAAAAAATGAGACATAGATTGAGGATTCATATCAAATCACAAAAAATATATCTATCATTCATACATGCATACAAAAAGCAGATTGGAGAAGGAAAAATACTTGTCTTTATTGATCAAAAGAAGTGCTACATAGTTGTATAAGTCTGAAAATAAGAGTTACATTTGCAACTCTAGCATGAAAGAACTCAAAAAAGTTAGAATACATTGCTTAGAGAGAAAAGAACTAGTTACAAAATGAGCTTGATTTTCTTTTTAATCTACCCTACGTTGGAGATAAAATAGGATAGACTTAAAGACCAAAATATATTTTCTTCCTTGACCAAAAATCCCCTTGGCGCTGGAAAATTGACTCCCCTATTTTGACTCCTTAAGAAACTCTCCTCATTCTAAATAATGGCATAGAATAAGGTGTTGGTTGACTCATTCAACTGATGAACCTAGATATGATCCTTGAAAGACTAAAAAAATGTTTCTATATCATGCATAAATAGCTGATGGTGTTTCCACATCTACCCTTGCTCCTATATTTGTTCTTGAACCTCTCAAACTATTTGCATCATGAATATAGGGCATGTTTCCTATATCTCTGCAACTACCTTGGTCCTTTGAGGATGTAGGATAATAACCTCCTTAGCTATAGATTATAACTAGACATAAGAGATTAATTACTTTGACTTGGTAATTCAAAATTTGTAATCATTGTAAACTACAATCAGTTCATTCATTTCCTTCATTTGACATGACTAATTGTATCTTGACATAAAATCCTACAACCTTCTAGATAGTAATTTCCTTGACTGACTTGAAATTTGCACTCCTTAAACATCACATCAGACCCTCTTCCTTGATACTTTCCTCTAATTTTTCTATCCCATATACTTTTGAATCTTCTAAAACCTATGTCTCATCAAAATTTTTCCTTTATTATGACTCTAAATAGGGTATTTGATCAACATTTATCAATTTCCATCTTTGCTACATTATAGGTGAAATAGACCTATTCATAAAATCAGTACTCCCACTTCTATTTGAATTATTACAGTCTCCATGAACAAAACTCATAAAAATCAAAACAGTCCTTCATGGATGGTTGAAAAACCATTATACCAGACCTGAAAAGTGTTGCATTATTAGATAGTGGCATAGAGTTGTCACTCTTAACACTAGGCACAAGAACTTTCTTTGAAGAACGAAGTAAATGAATTGTTGTTGATATTGGAGGAGTCTTTGATGAAGAAGCTTGTCGAAAAAATTACCCTTCCTCTATTTTTTACAATTTGATAATATGAGATTTCAAACACTCGTCCTACACAAGAAATATCTGCAAAAGGGATACACTTCATCACTCTATTGTTTCTTGGTCGCAGTTGTCAACTTGATTTCGAATACAAGCCCGATCCTAAAAATCCCCTCTTTAAGCAAGAAAAGAAGTTAAAATTTTCTTGTCTTTATACTTGCAAATTTCATATACCTAAACTTTTAAAGTCTTCTATTTGAATCCATTTTTTGAAAATTTCCTTGTTGAAGAGATTCTGATGCAAAGAAAGTAGGATGTTGGCAAAGGTCGTGGAAGTTGGTGTGATACCTACAAATTGTATTTTCTTCAAAGTCTTTGAAACCATTTCAACATATGCAATTTATGTATATTTCGTGATCATCTCATTCCATGGGGTGATATCTTCTGAGACATTTTGTCAAGCAGTTCACATGCATTGTCAATGCCTCCACATTTTGCATACATGTCTACTAGGGCAGATGAAACTATATCTGACTAATGCTTGATGGATGCTGATACCCCCAGCAGAAATATAATACAGGCAAAAAACACATGACAAAGAGAATGCTATCAAAATTTTCATGAATATTGACGACGCAAATTTTATGAAGCACCCATAACCCACACAAAAACTAGCACATTTGTCCTATTTCATGAATTTATGGAATAAGCATGAATTCGATCACATGCCCTCTTAAACCAACAAACATCAAATCCTCTTGATGGGCTGCCACTTGTTGCTTGGAAATGTCCACCCTCGTGGAATCTATTTCTTCTCTGTGTGCCCCTTTTTCGACCATGCCCTTTCTTTTTGATTCTAGTTGAGAGCCAATAATTTCTTTGAGGGTGATCTACCAAGCTGACCGCAAAAATATTAACTCCACTTTTTAGCTATACTTATTTTCCTTTTGAAAACATTGGAAGAAAATGATTCAAGGTCTGCTTGTACTTTGCACGGAAGGCTATGTAAAATTATTTTCATTCTCATTTTTTGAAATAACACTTTTATCCTAGCATTTTCACAAAATAACCTTACACACTTCTTGACCTCTACCTTCTCTACGTAGAACTTTATGTTTTTTCCAAGCTCATTACATGCAACATGGTTACTACCACTTGTGTTCTCATGCTTTCAAACTCTTCCTTGCTAAGTGCATTCTTATGCCAGCTCCACACTTGAGACACCTACCAAGATTATCAAAGATGAAATCCTAACAATTTTCCATCTAGAAAGAGTATCAAATCCACATGGGGACTCAACTTGGACTTCTTGACACATGACAATTTCCCACTTTAATATCCATTGGATAGAGTCCACTTCAACATAGTCCCCAAATCTCATTTCATGCATGTGCTTTATTGCTTTCAGTTGACTCAAGAAACCAACTTGGACAAGGCTCTATAACTGATGACATAATATATGTCTCACCCCTACCTCACAAATGCAATATTTTTTATATCTATTATAAGACAAGAAAATGACTCGCTTCTAAAGCAAAAATCTACTCCTGTATCACCATCTTCCTCTAAATTGACATTTTATGAAATGATCTCACAAATTCCTTGACTCTATTATATATTTGTTCCCTCTCTTTGAATGCAAACATGTTGGTCATCTAACCCACTTTAGACCATTGTCTTTGTGCCTATGCTAGTGGAGAAATATACTCCAAACACTCGAAGCCCTTTTATTCTTATGACATATGCATAAAAAACCACCTCGTTTCCTTTTATGGAGAGTTAACACATATAAGTCCCAAGATCGAGTCACATTTGATGATTAGAAACAAATGACCGAAACCACAAGCTCATTGTTCTTGCACTTAAAAGAAGACAAGCTCCCAAATTTAGCTTGTCCACTTCTTGAGAATCTATGCTTGCTCTGTATAACTGAATTTTTTGACAATATGAATAAATTCTCTGAAATAGAAATTTGTGTCCTCATAAGAATTTTCCCCTACAAATCACTTTTTCTACAAAAAAAAACCCCTCACCCTTTTCTTCTAGATTATGAGCACTATATTTACTTACCCCAAAACACCTTGATGTTCATATAACCTTGTATCCACCAAGCTGGTTTCCACACTGCATACACCATTCTAGTTTTTGGACTAAGCAACCTAACTGTTTTCCATTATGAGGAAAATAAAAATCATCCTTTCATTTTCTTTAACCAAGTATTGTTCTCCATATGGATTGGGTACAAAAAGAAAACACTGTTACTTCTTATAAAAAAAAAAGTGCTTTGAATCTCATTGCTCTTTTATGCAAAGTAATTTTAAGGGCCTTGCTTCTAAACATATTAGTATTGGAGAGATATTGACAATGAACAAGAATTTCCCATCTTTTAGTATTATCTTTGCACACACCCCAGTGAAGTACAACATTACCAGGAAGGTCAATCTCAACAGAGACTGGACTCATCCTTTTCTCCTAGATTATGAATAGAAACTTTCAGACTATTCTTTTATAAGACTGTATTCTTTACAAATTCCATCATTTCCTTGATTTTTGCAATTAGAATTATCAATATCACTGCTATTTTTCTCTTGCTTTGTATTTATATCTTCCATATGATCTCCATAAACATGCTTTTGCTGATTTTGTTATCATCTTTCATTTTCATCACAGTTTTACAAAAGATTAATATGTTTTCTTTTTTCCCTCAAAATCCTTACTTGAACCTAGAAATGAAAGATCCTTAGACCTGTCATCAAAAGATCTCCATACAGATGTTTCACATGGGATAGATGCATGACAAAACTATATTTTTCACCAAAGAAGAAAAATAGACTAACATATTTTTCACCAAAGAAGAAAAATAGACTAACATTTTGGCGACTTCTGCAAAATGATTTCTTGCTAAGCATCTAAGACTAGTAGCCTCTTCGCATATCCATTGGGTATAGGAGTCAAGAGAAACCAAGACAAACTAAAAAATAGACTTACAACCAGCTGATAAAACCCTTTAAACCAACTAACTAAACACCTAAACTAGTTGTGCCACAACACTTGGAGAAAAGACCAACTAACTATGTGCATAAGAAATTATTTGCTTGAAAGAAAACCTATCCTAACCTACCCTAACCAGCAACATGATTTTCTTAGAAAAAACCATTAACAAGTTCATTGAAGTAGCTTCCTTTTCTTTCCAATTTGCAATCCTTCACATGTTTATATGTAACCAAAAAGATGTAGAGAATTGACAAATGCTTAACCAATTGTTGTACTAACTCGTGGAGAATGAAAACATGTCCACTTACCTTTTTATATTGACTCAACGTACTATTGATTTGAATTGCATAGGTAAATTGAATGCTTTCTTATTCAATTTCCACTTCATGCTTGGGTGCAAGCATGACCCTTGATGCTTTTTTTACCTCCATCCTGATTTGATATCTGATTGGACATCCTTGTGAAAGAATAAACTTTGATGTCTTCTTGCTTGTTTCACACTTGTGGGCTGCTTCTTCATCATCTTTCTGATTTGGTTGCTTCATTTCTTTTGGTTGACTTGGTGAAGGTATGAATATTTGCGCATCGTATCCTTGTTTCTCATGATTTTACTCTTGTAGAGGTGCTAATTTAACAACTAAGTTCAAACAAAACACCTTCAAATCATCCCAAAATAAGTCCTCTTCAACCTATTCCTTTCTTTTTTATATAAGAGGACTGATTTTGACTTCATACTCAATTTGATGAACAACTTTATGTGTATCAACTTCCTCTATATTTTGTAAAAAAAAGTTGTTTTCATGTGCCTCTTTCTAAACCAACATCTCCTCATGCTCATGCTCATCTTCTATTAGCTCCAAAACTTGTGATGTCATTGAAACTTGTATGCTCTCCTCTTCTTGCTCAATGAAAGAAGGAAGTTCATCTTGTAAGAAAATAAAATCTTCATTCACCTCACTCTTTCCTTCCTTACTAACTTACTGTCTCAACTGATTTGTTGACATAGGCATTGGCATCTTCTCCTCATCTTCAACAACAAGATGAGGATTTTCATAAAATAAATTAGTGAGAGCTTCATGCTTAATACCTCTTGCTTGTCCTTCAGCTTGCTGTCCCAAAAGACTATGCTCTTCAACTTGCTGTCCTAGCTGATCATGTTATTCAACTATTTGTAGCAAGTCTAATTTTTCCTCATCTACCTCATTTGTAAGTGTACCAACAACAAAAGACCTCTCATGTTCCTCTACAAATACCTCCTTTTTCTGCTCTCTAAACCAATTGCTCTGATACACAATGGATCCATCTTTGCAAAGATGAATGGTATTAGGACAAGAAATTTGATTCTGTAAGTCATTTTGATCTTCTTGAGATGGTATAAGCTGTGGAGATGGCTGCTCTTGAAGTATACTAGTCTGATGTAGGTCCCTAAAGCTTGGAATTTCAAACTTAGAAAATTGACTTGAAGACTTGAAAGGCATACCTCCTTTCTTGAAACTTGGGATATCATACTTGGGAATCTCTTCCTTCATAGGTTGATTTGGAATGCAAGTAACTAATTTCTCTTTCAACCTTTGCACTTAAGCAAGCAAAAGCTTCAGTTTATCTCGTTTAGCAACAACCTCTTTTGCAAGAGACTCCTCATACTACTTCCTCTGATAATCCAACTTCTGTTGGTACTAATAAGCTTGGTAAGCCAACTCCTCTTGTTGCAAATCAAACTCTTTTTGCCTCTTGATATCATCCATTTTCTTATTGAAATCTAGCAATATGTTTTTAATATCACTAATCTCCATATTGTCAGTATTTTTGGGTTGGATAGGGATGTAACAATGATGGTTCAACTTAGCCATGACTTCTATAAACTGATTGGAAGGCTGCCAAGAAGGTTGAGCAGGGGCGGGTGGGTGGCAAGCATGATAGGTATGCTAGTAACCTACTATTAATGGATTATTCAAGACAAAACCAACAAGTTGTTCTATTTGGTATGGTTGGTAAGAAGTGACATAAGTAGGTTTTTCATGAAATGGAGGGTGATGAAGACATCTCCATGGAATGAAGACATGATGTAGCATCAAACAAGTTGGAAATTCATAAAAATGTTCTAAAAATTAGAATTAATAAGAATAATTTTTGCAAAAACTTGAAGTACATACCAACACTAGTCTTCTTGAAACCAGTATATCGAGCTTGGAGTCACTAAGTGTGTGAATAATTTTCCTCCAAAGGCAGAAATTACTGATATACACCAAATATCAACAATAATAAGATAAAATTTGAGCTATGATAGCTCAAATGGTCCCACTGGGCATGCCAAAAACTATTATCACTCAATATTGCACCCTTGCTAAGTTGCAAAACTTAGCTCATTGGTGAAATATTGGAACTTTTCTAGGATGTGGGTCACCAAAATGGAAAAGAACCTCCATAGAGGGTTGGTTCCCTTGCTACCACCTAAACTAAGTAAACTACCGATGCTTGCTGAGAAAAGAGGGAAGGATAACATGAAAATTAAACCTAAACTCTAAAAGGTGATGCACTGAATGATTCTTTCAAACCTACACTACTGTTTTGGAACATACAATATGACCAAAATGAACAAGTTTCTTCAACACAACTTGAGTTTCTACATGCTTACACATAAGTATTTTGTAGGAAAGATGAGGCATTTTTTCAATTCTAAAAGGCAAAAATAATTATCTTCACAATTATAAGTTTCCAAAACTACTATCATAACCTATGACCTACATAAGGCATGCATACTTCTGCAAGAAGGTGCTTAAAAAATGAGACATAGATTGAGGATTCATATCAAATCATAAAAAATACATCTATCATTCATACATGCACACAAAAAGAAGATTGGAGAAGGCAAAATACTTGCCTTTATTGATCAAAAGAAGTGCTAGATAGTTGCATCAGTTTGAAAATAAGAGTTACATCTGCTGCTCCAGCATGAAAGAACTCAAGAAAGTTACAATACATTTCTTAGAGAGAAACAAACTAGTTACAAAATGAGCTTGATTTTCTTTTTAATCTACCCTACATTGGAGAGAAAATAGGATAGACTTAAAGACCAAAAGATGTTTCCTTCCTTGACCAAAACTCCCCTTGGCACTAGAAAACTGACTTCCCTATTTTGGATCCTTAAGAAACTCTCCTCATTCTAAATCATGGAGTATAATAAGGTGTTGGTTGACTCATTCAACTAATGGACCTGGATATGCTCCTTGAAAGACTAAAAAAATGTTTCTATCTCATGCATAAATAGCTGATGGTGCTACCAAATCTACCCTTGCTCCTATATTTGTTCTTGAACCTCTCAAACTATTTTCATCATGAATATAGGGCATGTTTCCTATATCTCTGCAATTGCCTTGGCCCTTTGAGGGTGTAGGATAATAACCTCCTTAGCTATAGATTCCAACTAGACATCATAGATTAATTACTTTGACTTGGTAATTCAAAATCTATAATCACTGTAAACTACAATTAGTTCATTCATTTCCTTTATTTGACATGTATAACTGTATCTTGACATAAAATCCTACAACCTTCTAGATAGTACTTTCCCTGATTGACTTGAAATCTGCACTCCTTAAACATCTCATCAGACCCTCTTCCTTGATACTTTCCTTTGATTTTTCCATCCAATATAATTCTGAATCTTCTAAAACCTGTGTCTCATCAACAATTTTCCTTAATTGTGACTCTAAATAGGGTGTTTGATCAACATTTATCAATTTCCATCTTTGCTGCATTACGGTGAAATAGACATTCATAAAATCAGTTTTCTCACTTGTGTCTGAATTATTACCATCTCCATGAACAAAACTCATAAAACTCAAAACAATCCTTCATGGATGGTTCAAACACCATTACACTAGACCTAAACAGTGTTACATTATTAGATAGTGGCATAGAGTTCACTCTTAACACTAGGCACAAGAACTTTCTTTGAAGAAACAAGTAAATGAATTGTTGATATTGGAGGAGTCTCTGATGAAGAAGCTTGTCAAAAAAATTACCCTTTGTTTTTTGCAATATGATAATCTAAGATTTCAAACACTAGTCCTACACAAGGAATCTTTGAAAAAGGGATACACTTCATCACTCTATTGTTTCTTGGTAGCAGTTGTCAACTTGATTTCGAATATAAGCCTAATCCTAAAAATCCCCTCTTGGCATAGGAAAAGAAGTTAAAATTTTCTTGTATTTACACTTGCAAATTACATTTTCCTAAACTTTCAAAGTCTTCTCTTTGAATCCATTTTTTGAAAATTTCCTTGTTGAAGAGATTCCGATGTAGAGAAAGTAGGATGCTGGCAAAGATCGTGGAAGTTGGCATGATACATTCAAACTGTATTTGCTTCAAAGTCTCTAAAACTATTTCAACATATGTAATTTATGTATATTCCGTGATCATCTCATTCCACGGGGTGATATCTTCTGAGACATTTTGTCAAGCAATTCACATGCATTGTCAACGCCTCCACATTTTGCATACATGTCTACCAAGATATGTGAAACTATATCTGACTAATGCTTGGTGGATGTCGATACCCCCAACAGAAATATAATACAAGCAAAAAACAAACGACAAAGAGAATGTTGTCAAAATATTTATGAATATTGATGCCACAAATTTTATGAAGAACCCATAACCCATGCAAAAACTAACACATTTTTTCTATTTCATCAATTTATGGATCAAGATTGAATTCTACCACACGCCCTCTTAAACCAGCAAACATCAAATCCTGTCGATGGGTCACCACCTGTTGCTTGGAAATTTCCACCCTCGTGGCATTTATTTCTTGTTTATTTGCCCCTCTTTCAACCATGCCCTTTCTTTTTTATTCTGTTAGAGAGCCAAGAATTTCTTTGAGGGTGATCTACCAAGCTAAACACAAAAAATCTTAACTCCACTTGTTAGCTATACCTACTTTCCTTTTGAAAACATTAGAAGAAAATGATTCAAGGTCTGCCTGTGCTTTGCATGGAAGGATATGAAAAATTATTTCCATTCTCATTTTCTGAAATAGCACTCTTTTTCATGGTCAATATCTCTCCACTACTAATATTCTTAGAAGTAAGGCTCTTCAAATTACTTTATATAAAAGAGCAACGAGATTCAAAGAACTTTGTTTTGATACAAAGTAACAGTGTTTTCTCTTTGTATCCAATCAATATGGAGAACAATACTTGGTTAAAGAAAATGAGAGGATGATTTTTATTTTCCTCATTATGGAAAATAGTCAAGTTGCTCATTCCAAAAATTGGAATGGGGTATGCAGTGTGGAAACCAACTTGGTGGATGCAAGGTTATATGAGCAACAAGGTGTTTTGGGGTAAGTAAAGATAGTGCTCATAATCTAGAAGAAAAGGGTGAGGTTTTTTTTTTTTTGTAGCAAAAGTGATTTGCAGGAGAAAATTCTTATGAGGACACAAATTTCTATTTCAGAGAACTTAGTCATACCATCAAAAAATTCAGTTATATAGAGCAAGCATAGATTCTCAAGTAGTGGACAAGCCAAATTTGGGAGCTTGTCTGCTTTTAGGTGCAAGAACAATGAGCTCGTGGTTTCAATCATTTGTTTGTAATCATCAAATTCAACTTGAGCATGGGACTTATTTGTATTAACTCTCCATAAAAGGAAATGAGATAGTTACTTATGCATATGGCATAAGAATAAAAGGGATTTGAGTGTTTGGAGTATATTTCTCCATTGGCATGGGCACAAAGACGATGGTCTAAAGCGGGTCAGATGACCAACATTTTTTCATTCAAAGAGAGGGAACAAATATATAATAGAGTCAAGGCATTTGTGAGATCATTTCATAAAATGTCAATTTAGAGGAAGATGGTGATATAGGAGTAGCTTTTTGCTTTAGAAACGAGTCGTTTTCTTGTCTTATAATAGATATAGAAAAAGGTTGCATATGTGAAGTAAGGGTGAGACATATGTTATGTCATCAGTTACAGAGCCTTGTCCAAGTTGGTTTCTTGAGACAACTACAAGCAATGAAGCCATGCGTGAAATGAGATCTTCATAATATGTTGAAGTGGACTATGTCCAATGGATATTGAAGTGGGAAACTGTCATGTGTAAAGTCCAAGATGAGTCCCCATATGGATTTGATGCTCTTTCTAGATGGAAAATTTTTAGGGTTTCATCTTTGCTAATCTTGGTAGGTGTCTCAAGTGTGGAGCTGGATTAAGAATGTACGTAACAAGGAAGAGTTTGAAAGCATGAGAACACAGGTGGTAGTAAACATGTTGCATGTAATGAGCTTGGAAAAAATATAAAGGGCCATGTAGAGAAGGTAGAGGTGAAGAAGTGTGTAAGGTTATTTATCAAAAATGCGAGGATAAGAGTGCTTTTTCAGAAAATGAGAATGGAAATAATTTTGCATAGCCTTCCATTCAAAGCACAGGCAGACCTTGAATCATTTTCTTCCAATATTTTCAAAAGGCTAGTAAGTAAAGCTAATAGGTGGAGTTAATATTTTTGTGGTTAGCTTTGGTAGATCACCCTCAAAGAAATTCTTGGCTCCCTACTAGAATTAGAAAGAAAGGGCATGGTCAAAAGAGGGGCACACAAAGAAGAAATAAATTCCATGAGGGTGGACATTTACAAGCAACAAGTGGTGGCCCATCAACAGGATTTGATGTTTGCTGGTTTAAGAGGGCATGTGGTCGAATTCATTCTTGTTCCATAAATTCATGAAATAGAAAAAATGTGTTAGTTTTTGTATGGCTTATGGATGCTTCATAAAATTTGTGGCATCAATATTCATGAAGCTTTTGACAACATTCTCTTTGTCATATGTTTTTGCTCGTATTATATTTCTGCTGGGGGTATCAACATCCATCAAGCATTAGATAGATATAGTTTCATTTGCCCTGGTAGACATGTATGAAAAATGTGGAGGCATTGGCAATTCGTGTGAACTACTTGACAAAATGTCTCAGAAGATATCACCCTGTGGAATGAGATGATCGTAAAATATACATAAACTGCATATGTTGAAATGGTTTCAGAGACTTTGAAGCAAATACAGTTTGTACGTATCACATCAACTTTCGTGACCTTTACCAACATCCTACTTTCTCTGCATTAGAATCTCTTCAACAAGGAAATTTTCAAAGAATGGATTCAAAGAGAAGACTTTGAAAGTTTGGGCAGATGTAATTTGCAAGTGTAAAGACAGGAAAATTTTAACAACTTATTTTCCTACACTAAGAGAGAATTTTTAGGATTAGGCTTGTATTCTAAATCAAGTTGACTACTGCTACCAAGAAACAATAGAGTGATGAAGCATATCCCTTTTTCAGAGATTTCTTGTGCAGGACGAGTGTTTGAAATCTCAAATTATCAGATTGCAAAAAATAGAGGAAGGCTAATTTTTTCAACAAGCTTCTTCATTAGAGACTCCTCCAATATCAATAATAATTCATTTACTTGGTTCCTCAAAGAAAGTTCTTGTGCCTAGTGTTAAGAGTGACAAATCTATGCCACTATCTAATAATGCAACACTTTTCAGGTTTGGTGTAATGATGTTTGAACCATCCATGAAGGACTGTTTTGAGTTTTATGAGTTTTTTTCATGGAGACTATAATAGGGGAGAGGGCCCAGTAGTCGTGCACCCTAACTTCGCGCTTCTAATTATCCTATGTCAAAATTTCAAATCACTCCCAATTTTTTACAGCGGCTTACTTGGCAAGTTCTCTGCTTATAACTAAGGTTTCAGGGCCACATCATCAAATATGATGCCACATCAGCATGCGTTTTTGTCAAGGTGTCCAAAAAGGCCCCAAAAAATAGTGAGACCAATTCTTGTGCATTACATCATGAGTAGTTGAACGCTGATGTGGTATCACATGATTGGTTGCTTTTTAGATCAAAAACATACATTTTGTTTAATTATGGGTAGTCAAATCATAACTATTAGATATTATATAAACGACTATTGGGTATTATATTTACGATTGGGTGCGCGACTATTGGACCCCACACGACTATTGAGCCCTCTCCCCTAATTTAGATAGAAGTGGGAGTACTAATTTTATGAATATGTCTATTTCACTCGTAATGCAACAAAGATCAAAATTGATAAATGTTGATCAAGTACCCTATTTAGAGTCACAATTAAGGAAAATAATTGATGATACACAAGTTTTATAAGATTTAGAAGTATATGGGATAGAAAAATCAGAGGAAAATATCAAGAAAAAGGGTCTGATGAGATGTTTAAGGAGTGCATATTTCAAGTTAGTCAGGGAAATTACTATTTGGAATGTTGTAGGATTTTATGTCAAGATATAGTTAGACATTTCAAATGAAGGAAATGAATGAAATTGATTGTAGTTTATAGTGATTACAGATTTTGAATTACCAAATCAAATTAATTAATCTCTAATGTCTAGTTGGAATATATAGCTGAGGAGGTTATTATCCTACATCCTCAAAGGGCTAAGGTAGTTGTAGAGACATAGGAAACATGCCCTATATTCATGATGCAAATAGTTTGAGAGGTTCAAGAACAAATATAGGAGTAGGGGTAGATGTGGCAGCACCATCAACTATTTATGCACGAGATAGAAACAATTTTTTAGTCTTTCAAGGAGCATATCTAGGTCCATTAGTTGAATGAGTTAACCGACACCTTATTCTATGCCATGATTTAGAATGAGGAGATTTTCTTAAGGAGTCAAAATAGGGGAGTCAATTTTCCAGCGCTAATGGGAGTTTTGGTCAAGGAAGAAAATATCTTTTGGTCTTTTAAGTCTATCCTATTTTCTCTCCAATGGATG
>VDFB02019793.1:255339-285394 GCA_007258455.2 Sequoia sempervirens | reverse complement strand
GCTTGCGTGTGCATTTCTTTTATTCTCAATATCTTTTCATTTCTGGCATTGGTCTATTAGGTTTCATTACAATATACCAAGCATGTTTGTTATGCAACTGTCTCAAAAGAATTTTGTCTCTCTGCTACCAGGCTAAAACCTGGAAAGCCTTGTATTATAATATTTTTGGAAACTGAGCTAAGGCACCAAGAAATTAATGCTCAGTAACACTAACTGACAAAAAGCAACCCAAAAATTTTGTTGGCTTGACGTGTTGCACCAGAGCCATGGATAAATGGATCTCGTGGAGAGGTCTACAGCTCCTGTTTTTTACTCCAAGACAATCACATGAAAGTTGCAGTTATGCAATAAAAAAATATAGAATCTTCACCTAAAAACCTGAAGCAGATATAGTTTTCAAGAGACTTTGAGTTGACATTGCATAATTGGCTGAGGTAGAAGCTGTTGCTGAGAGATTTAAGGGCTGCTTTGCAGAAAAATGATCCCACATAAGATAAAATGCCCCACCTTGGCTACAGTTTTCAGGAACTCTAGACCCAAAACTTGTTATCCTAATAGAAATTCACCATATGAAGGCTACCAGTTGGCAGAAATCTCCTTGAAATGTTTGTCCAAGTGCTGCAAACTTTCAGACCCCTCTGTAACAGGCATTAAAATCCTCCTGTGAAAAGTTCTGGGGCTCTGATTTTCAGGTTAAGATTACTTGTCTTCCTGTTATTCAGTTTTGGATATCTCATGGACCACTGCTGCAGCAAAAATAGGAGTCATAGTCCCCTCAATGAGATGGTGTCTTGAGAGTTTGTAGCAGCAGCTTATGACAGTTAAGAAAATTTTATTGCTAAATACATGTCCATGTGTTTAGGGTTTCTTTCAATGAATTTTCACTTAAAGGATTAACGTTTATAGTTTAAACTATATAAAAGCTGTTTTTACCCAGATTCTAAAAATTGCTGTAGAAGAGCAGAAATTTTGATTAGCATGGGAGCATTTTACTGGGAGTACATTCCTCAATTTTCTCATCAGCATGACCTATTTGATGGTTTTAAATTCAAACCCAGTTCTCTGACTGGAGCTTTATTCTATTAAATCATGGTCCGCAGAAGCCTTAAAAATCTTTGTATCAAAAAATTTGTAAGTGCCTCACCTAGCACTGTTACATGGTAATTTGATGTAAATTTACATTTACAAATGAGTTAATAGCACATCAAGCAAGCTTAAAGCCTACATGTGAGAGAGCCTACAACAAATTTGAATAGAATAAAGCTTCTGCAAAAACTTACCTGATGATTTTAAATTCAAGCACACAAGTCTCTTCAAAGTATATCAAGCATTTCTTTGAAGGAATGGCTTGGCTTGGAGATATTACTTTCTAAAACAAATTCTCCTTTAAGCACTCCAAACATGAAAAATTGACCAAGCCTTGCCATCTCAAAGAAGCAATGATACAAGCTCTCACTTCATAAAAAGCAGATAGAAGACCATAGTTTCCTTTAAAAATCTAGGGCTTGTCTCCTGTTGTGGGCCTGAATGTACAAGGAAACATCTACAGTCTACCTGGAAGAAGAATTCTGTCATCTAAGGGAAGCTGCTATGAGTTACCAAAGCACAAAAGGAGATATTCCTTTTTAAGGACCACTGAAAAGAAATAGGATCTAGTAGTGGTAAAGGATCTATTAGAAGAAGCCAAATAGCAAAGAGGACATAATTCTTTTGTGGCACATGACTATGTTTTCAATTTGGCTAGCAAAATCCTTCATAAGGATTTGTATTTTGGAAAATGGATGAGCTGCTGAAGGGATGCTACCAGTTCAACTAGAAGGATCTTGACCTATGTGGGAGCCTGCACTAAGTTGCTATGGTCATCTAGGCTCTGGCAGGGAAATGGCTATATAGGATAACTTGGTAAGAGAGAACACGAAGTAGAGGGAGCCGAGGGAGCAAACCCTCATGGCTAGGGTTTCAACCCTTAAAACAAAATTTCAAAATATTGAATAACCACTTTATAGCCATCACAGAATGATGAATCTGATAAGTTGAAACAAATTGCAATTGCTCATGAGGGCAGCCTCCTATTTGAGAGTGTTCATAAATGAACTGGTTAAAATGTGATGTTTATTACTCAAGAAAAGAGTACATTATATAGTAGGAGTAAATTACTGTAGACATTAAATGTCTACCTACCAACTATTGTTGACCATTAAACAAATGAAGAATATAATATTCTAACACCCTCCCTTAACGGTCAATCATCTAACTAGCCTACAGAAAACAATCTGCAGGTCGTTTGGTCACAAATTCTTCAAAACACTCTGCTACTGCTAAGACCCTCCCTAGATCTGTAGAATGTGAATGATCAAGAGTACCAAAAAGACCATCTAGAAAAAAAACAGAGAAGGCTGCCCCTTCTTTAGAAAGCTCTGCAACAAGAGACAAAAGCCTACCACTGACTCTGCCACTTGAGAGAAGTCTGCCACCAACCCTCCCAGAAATCTGCAGAATTGCTAACCAGAAGTCATCAAAAAACGTCCAACCCGACGTCGGGTAACAAAGCTGTCCCTCCCTGAAACCAGAGACACACCGAGAATAGCTAGCACGATTTTGAGGATAAATCGGCAAACCGTCGAAACTTGTGCAAGTGGGTGCTAACGAAATTTTTTGGGTTTTCGGCAACCTTTTTTGGGTACTTTTCAGATCTTTTGGGTTTTGTCTTCAAAGTGCCTCAAAATCCGTGCTAGGGTTTCTACAAGTTTCGTCTAGGGTTTTGACCCTCTATTTCAAGATGAAAAAAAACTTCGACTGCAGATTCCTTATGGGTTTTTCGAGATCTCAACTGGGTTGGTCTCCAATTTTTCTAGGTGCATCGTTTTCCATGCCTCGAATTTTGTGCCAGCAGATTTGCATTGTTTTTCGTGCTTGAACCTGCCTCAGTGTATTGAAACTCGTGCCTCAGGTTTTGTGCATCAGCCTCTTCTCAGTACCTCATTTTTCATGCCTCAAAAAGCGTGAAGATGGCCAGTTTGAACAACATTATGTTGGAGGGCAGTCAGCACTTCAACAACAAAAATCTATCTGGGTCTTTTAAATATTTTTTCCCTTATAAAAAAAAATCTAGATGTAAGGGTTTTCATAACTTTTTCCCTTAAAAAATTCTGGGAGGGTTTATAATTTTCTCCTCAAAAATTTAGAGTTTTTCCTGTATACCCTAGTCAAGTTTTTTGTTGTTCGGGAGGGCTCTCTAGTATTTGGTTTTTACCGTTTTTTCTGGAAAAAACGATTTGTACTCTTGGTTTTGGCAATTTTTTCCTCAAAAATCGTGGTTGGTTGCAATCTGTATTGGTCGCACTTGGAGTTGTTGGGGCGAACATCTGCACCACTGGCTTCTTGCAGTCTGTTCTCGGGCGTCATGCTCCAATACCATGTTCAGAAATGAACAAGTTAAAATGTAATGTTTATTACTCAAGAAAAGGGTACATTATATAGTAGGAGTAAATTACTGTAGACATTAAATGTCTACCTACCAACTACTGATGACCATTAAACAAATGAAGAATATAATATTCTAACAGAGAGTGCCCTCTATCATCTGGTTTAAACAACTACAGTGAAAGGAAGGCAGCAATTCTTGAATAATGAAACCAATAATAGCTATACCGGTACCTGGTTCCCTACCCCTAGCTAGGGAAAAATTTGACTTTGAGGAAATCCTCAACTTCTTCCTTTCTCAAACTTAATATGATAGGTCATGGATGAAGACCTAGCATGGAAAGTGTACTATGTCTTTACTATTAAAGACCACATGTCAAAATGGAACAAGCAATGTGAGTCTCTCCTTGTGGGTCTTCAAGGCAAGAAAACTCCTATTGATCTTTAGACAGAAATCTTCTCATGTAGGTGCAAATGAGAAAGGAGAGGTGCTACTAGCAAAGGTAATGACTATTGAAGAAGAGGTGGTGGAGGCAAAGTGTGCTCTACTCAGTGCAACGATGTAGAACAAGATATGGTGGTGGATCAATGATTGATGGCCATTGAGGATGATGTGGCACCAAGGCCCAGCACAGATTTGTGCTAGGATCACCAAGCTGGCCTAGATGAAAACCAATGGTCCGGCTTAAGGACCCACCTCATCATTGACTCCTCCTGTTTTGTTTGTCTTTCGTGTCTATAACGTTTCTTCATCTATGCTTTTATACTCTTGTTGTAAAAGTATATCTAGCCATCTACGTTCAACTATCTAATAGTATATAATCTTTGACAGTTGGATTTTGGTATCATGGCTCAAACACATGTCCAGGCTTTTAAAGCCCATAGGGGCACTTAAAGATGAGGGACCCTAATAAAACCCCTCACTTATCTATCAAAAATAAGTTTAGGTACAATAACCTAACAGACTAATAACCTTTAATACTGGCTAAATATTGAATTATGGATGTTGGAAGCCTTGAAAGCTAAAACGTTTAAACTTTAATCAGAAGATTGTAAGTGACTCACCCAACACTGAGGTATGGTATTACTAATTAGTATTTACTATTTAGGCATAATTTTTTACTTACAAGTAAACCAGTTCAAGTACTGATGGCAATTGCTATGACATTTAAGCTTTAAGATTAAGGGCAATAACCTAAAAACCCTAAATACTGATCAAATGTTATATTATGAATTGTGGATGACTTAAAACTCTATATCAAAAAAGTGTAAGCAACTAACTGAACACCATTTGGTGTAAATCTAAATTTACAAAACAAACTCAAGTACCAAGGAAAATTGATATGACATTTGAGCTTTAAGATTAAGGACAATAAACAGTGGTATCCTGATACATGATATTATGTCTGACTAAGAAAATCTAAAATATTTAATTAAGGACAAAAACTTAATAGCCTTAACATACTCATCTAATGTTATATCACAAACTATGGAAGCTTTAAAAAGCGCCTCATCCAACACTGCATTAATGGCATTGCGGTGTAAATTTACATTTACATTTAAACCTTTAAGATTATGGCATTTAAGCTTTTAAGATTATGGACTATAACCTAACTACCTCAAATACTGCTAAGATGTTAAGTTATAGACCTTGGAAGCCAAAAAACTCTTAGTCCAAAAGATTGTAAGTGCCTCACCCACTACTTTGGTATGGTATTTTGATGTAAATTTACATTGAAAAGTAAACCAATTAGAGTGCCGAGGGCAACTGATATGTGACTTCAGCTTTAAGAATAAGGATAATAACCTAATAGCCCTCAATATTGATCAAATTTAATTATTTAAATTATAGCCTTGGGCAGCGTAAAACTGTTATTCAAAAAATTGAAAGTGCCTCATCCAACTCTGTGGTATATATTTTAGAGTAGATTTTAAATTTGCAAAATTAACTTGATTACTGACGACAACTGATAAGACATTTGAGATTTCACATAAGGAAGAAGAACCTGGTAGCCTTAAAATACTAACCAAATGGTAAATTATGGAGTGGAAGACTTGAAACTCATAATAATAAAAGAAATTGCAAGTGCTTCACATGGTGGATGGTATTTTGGTGTATGTTTAAAATTACATGCAATTAATATTTTTGGTGTAAATTTTCATCTACGAGTAACCCAAGTCCGTCACTGAGAACAATTGACAGGAAATTTGAGCTTTAAGCTTAAGGGCTATTAATAACCTAAAACCCTTAAACACTGATGAAATGTTGAATTGTTAAGTGTAGAAGCCCTAAAACTCTTAATCAAAAAATTGTTTAAGTGTCTCACCCAAAGCATTGTACAGTATTTTGGTGTGAAATAAAATTTACAAGCAAACCAATTCTAGAACTGAGGACATTTGATACTTTGTTGTAGGTAAACCGATTCGACTATTAAGGGAAACTGAAATAACATTTGAGCTTGATAACCTAATAACATTAAATACTAATCAAATGTGCCTGATGATGCGCGCGAGCTGAAATGGGAAAAACAAAACGAAAACAAAAACTTACTCCGTGGAAAAGCAGGTCCATGAGGGGAGAATCATAAACAGACTGAATCTGCGGCCTTGTCCAGTCATTTCTTGGGCCATTTGTGACGGCTTTCTCTGCCTCAATGCTCGCTGCAGACAACGCATTTGATAATGGAGAAAAAGAAGAAGAAGAAGCATTATTGTTAGCGTATGCAATTGTCGATGTACTGCGACATAGCACTGAAGTCGTGGAATGGAACTTCGAAATTGCCTTCATCAGAGCCATTTTTTTTATTGTTTGCTGCACTTGCTGACAGCCCCGAGGATCAGTCTCTTGACCTGTAGGAAAAAGGGTAAGAGTACACGAAGAGCTCCTTTTGCCCGGAGCTCCTAAAGTAGTGTAATGCGACGCCGAGTGTCATTAAATCTCTGTTCGAGCCGCCTGTAATTTGTTTGTGTTGAGACAAACGTGCATTTATTATTTGATTGTGGCGCTTTCGTATTTTGTTTAGTTGTGTTTGGCTTTACATGTGAGCGGCGTGTGGTTGTGGTAGTTGAGCTTTCCCAACGACCATGAATTCAATTACTTAATTGATTTGGTTGAGATCTCTATCATGTCAATGTCCTTCCAAAGAACAGATCCAAGTAGAACACTTCATATTGGAAATAAATCACCTAATAGGTTAATTAAATATATAAAGCAATGAATAAAATAATTAATTTAAATATATTAAATTGTATGTATAAAAATAAAATAATTGTATTTAGTAAAAAAATTTAATGTATATATGTTGTGTTAGATGTTTAGAGATGATTTGTCAATGTGTAGAAAAATTGAGTTTAATTAAATGAATGTCTTAAAATCTAGAGAATTGTTGTATGTTTATTTAATTTACTTCTATAATTGCAAAACAGTTTATTTGACTATTGATTTAAACCTAGACCACAACTTTCAATTGTGATGTATAGATTTCAACTCTACCAACTTCATATATACCTCTTTTAGTTTGTTTTGATGTTTGTGATTTGTATTAGTTGATTATGGTGTTTAGGAACACCTTACTAAGCAAGGATTTATTCTCCTTTAGTCAAACCCCTAGTATACTAATTTAATGGCTTTTAAAAAATATGGAAGACAATAGGGATTCGTCCAAAGTATACCCTAGATGTTGATGCAAGCAAATAATGCAATAATGATGCTCTATGGCACTACTTGAATAATGATACAAATTGGAATGAGAGCTCTTGTGTGTCTTCAAATGGATTAGGGTTAGTCCTTGAATACAATTCTAAAGGGTGCAAATGAAATGTATCATGCATTAAGCCAACACACAACAATTACTTTGGAAGGGGTCAACTTAGGCCCAATTTTTAATTTGAATTTAGAGATTTTGTGCTTCATTTTTGTAAATCATGTAATTAACTTAGGTCAATTTTGTAAATTACTAACTTGAACCTAGGTGAAGGATTGGTAAATGAAGGATAGGGAATGGTCCCTAGGAGTGAGTGTGGATGGAATTAAGTAAGGATCAAGTTATGTGCCAACTTTTATGTAGAGATCATGTCACTTGTACACTAGTCATTGCATATATGCTAATCAAGTCAAAATGAACCCAAAATGAAGAGAAAATATGCAAGGTGTGCAATTTTTACCATTACATTTTTCCTCCATTTTTACTTCCATGTGAACTATTACTAAGATGCATGTCAAAGTAAAACAACCAATCAATATGAGATAAAATATTTCAACCCATAAAAGGATATAAATATGGATATGTGTACCACTTTTTGGTACATGTTCCTTGTATTAAGTGCTTCATCTAAAAAATCTATTAAAAAATGAAAATCTTAATGATTTGTTAAAGTAAAAAGGTATTCTCTTGTTTGATTATTAGGTCTATTTTTGCACTTACTTGAGCTTACATAGGTTATGTGCTTTCTTGTCTCAAGTCATAGGATTAGGACACATCTCACAATCTAATTTAATTCTCGCATAGGGTATCTTTATCCTTTATCAAGGGTAATTCATTTGTAATTGTATCATTATTCATAATTTATTTGCATCAATAGAGTTTAGGCTATTACAACAATTTTATTTCTTTTTATTTTTGTGATAGGTGTTTGATTATAAGTGACTTTTGGGAGTTGTAGGGTTAAAAATAAACACCAACATGATATCAGAGCAATAAATTTATAATTATCTATCAATTTTCAAAATTTTAGCATTAAGAATTCAAACAATGCATCCTAGAGAAAAATGAACCTCACCATTGTGATCAAAATGCCCAAAAAACCTAAGATCAACTATCAGTTCATCAAATTTGAGTCAAGAAAATTTTGAGCCATTTTTTGTGGACATTAGATCCAAGACATTGAAATCTATACATTGTATAGATTTATAGCACCATACAGTGTTATATAATTGATGCACTATATTTTGTATCAAATCATACCTAATCTATTCAAAAATCTAGCTGGTTTACATCAAAATTTATCTATCGCATGAAAATTGATACTTGTACGAAAAGAAAAGCAATGAATTTATTTTTTGACCATCATACTCTTCTCTATACAAACCCCTATAAGGCTTGACGTCAAGAAATATAAAATACGATGATTGATTTCCATGAAACCCCTTGGCAACAACCAATCATCGTGAAACCATCTAGTGGCCCCGCAAAACCACTTTCAATTTTTCCCAAGCAATTTCACACACCATCAATGATGATTTTGACTCCATGATGGTGGTTTTCTCAAATCTACTAGTGGTTTTATGATTAAAGGGAATATGATAGTCGAAAAGAGAATATTTCGGCAATTGGCTTTGTTTACGTCAACAATACCACCTAGCAAGCCCCCGACCCTAGTTTTCATGCCCTAAAGGAGCTATTATTTTATTTTTGGCATTATTTGGGAATATAATGCCAATAATTGGAAAATGAGGTATTATCAAAAAGTTGATTCCAAACTCTTTCTAGTGGTATAGGTATTTTCTTATATTTTTCTCCTCGTATATTTGATCACTTGTTATTTAGTTAGATCTTCATTTTTGGTTATCGAGTGATGAGCCTAGAATTTGTCCTAACTTTCCTATTTTAGTTTGATATTTCTCATAAACATTTTTAGACATTTCTAAGATAGTATCCATACTTTGTGTTTATCTTAAGTATTGAAGTATTAAGAATGGTATATGGTATATTGATGAATGATTGTGTGCATTAATGATTGTTTATAGAATATGATAGTGCTTTATGTTACTTGTGGTAGTTTATGATGTGGAACTATTGTAGGGAGAAACTAACTTCTATGTAGCAAAGGTCGCCTATCAACCCACAACTAAGGGAGTGTTCATCTACAATTAAGGATGCAATAGCCCACAACCAAAGGAAGAAGTACCCAAATAAAGTGGGATTAGTTTAGTCATAAATCATTCCATACCATCATTAGCAATAAATACACCTACAAAGAATAAGAGGGAATTTATGGCATTAATAGATTATGGTTCATAATTATGTGATTATGCTTTGTTTTGTGTGTTCTTATTTACTTTTGCCTTCTTTATGATGAGTAGAAAGAGTCATAATTTAAGACTGTGATATACATACCACATTTGTATAAATCAATTTCCTATTTTTATTTTGATTAGGATAGGCATATGTCCTCTTCCTATGTTTATGGAACAATTGACATATGTTGCTAGAAGTTGTTTAGAGTCCAAACTAATTAGAATATCCAGATCATGTTTATATATGGTATTTAGATCTTGTATGAAACAAAGATATAGAATAACTTTTTCTATCAGTACTTTTTGTTATCAACATTATATTACATGTCTAGAATTCAATAAAGAATATAGATTCAGATAATGCATGAATTTTTGAGTTAATATTTGATTAAATTTTGTGAGATTATAGTCACCCAAACAAGGACCACTTGAGATAATTGTAGTGCTCTAAGTTATAACTTACATTGTTTGTTAATTATCATGACTTGTTGAATTATATTGTTATTAATTGTGTTTACTAGCTTGATTTGGATTGTTAGTAGTTATAATCATTTAATCAACAACAATTATCTTAAATGGTTGTATTAGGATTTGCTTACAATATGGTTGAAAAGTGTTTGTTTACTATTCCAACAAAATTACCTACTTGTAGCAACTATCAATAATTAAGGTTCATAAGATATAATTTACTTTCAATCATGTTTTTTATGCACAACGTCTAGGACAACTCAAAGATTCTCAATTATACATATAGTATAGGTACCATCTAAGAATAATATGATTCCCTAGTTTGACATGATTAAATGTAACACACTATAGCCAGTAAGTTGCTTGATAAAGGATATTTTGGTATGTTAAGTGTAGTGCATGCCCCTTCGGCACCAATTTACTAGTCATTCATGGAGTTATACATTTTTGGCACCATTGTCAGGGATAGTGCTAAGGATTATAATTTTTGAGTTTTAATTTATGTATTGCTTTCTTAATACATGATTGCATTTATTTCTTAACAATTAGGACTATTAAAACTTCAATCCAATTTTGAGCTATCTACTATCATTATGCAAGAAGAGAGTTATTATCTCAAACACCATTGCATTTTGTGGTAGAGAGATGCCTAAGGGATATTTCTTTTATCAAATCATAACTAAGAGGAGTTAATCAAAGAAGTTGATGAAATAGAAGTACCTCTCATACCAAAATACATCACCACTAGGCATATCGACATAATGGTAGAAGAAGAAGTTGATAATCCTATTGAACCAGTTACATTCAAATTTCCTATTGCAAACTAAGAACAAACAGTTGTCCTAAAGAATATACCCCCTTCAACTCTACCCAACTTCCATGGTTTTATCATTGAGGATCTTGATACATTTATGTTTGAATTCAATGTCCTATGTTGGAGCTACGAATACACTACTGATGTATATCGACTAAAGCTCTTTCCAACCACACTTAAGGATGACACTTTATAATGGTTCATGGGACTGGGCATAAATATCTAGTAGAAAATTGGGAAACTATGAAAAAGAAGTTTTTACAAAAATATCAAGACTATTGTCATGGAAGGTACATGAAAGGATATGACATTTTTAGAATGTCATAAAAAGAGGATGAAATGCTTGAAGATTACATTGATAGATTCCAATTCAATCTCAAAAATTCACACCAAAACTGACTCTCTCCAGAGCCACTTGAATTAGTATTCCTAAGAGGTGTTAATGAGGACTATATAGATGCACTAAACCTAATTGGATCAAGAGACATCCCTCAACTAGCCTTTGATGAAATTTGTCAAATCTATAGGAACTACTCACACTCAACTATGAGTGTCATTGCATTCCTCATCATTTGATTATAAATGTCAATCCAGGGTGATGTCCATGGCAATATGCAAGAGGGAGAAGAAATCATTTACATGACATGTTTTTTCTACAAACGGAATTGAAAGGCAATGCATGAAAGAAATTGTTGGAATCAAATATAATCTAAGAGCTTGTAAATGAAATGCTTGAATCAAATCTATCCTAAGAAACTTGTAAAAGGAAATACTAGAAATGTAAAGAGCTGGAAATGAAATGACTGCTAAGAAATGAAACTACAAAACAACTACTGCTGCTAAAAACTAAACTCTATTATTTTATAAAACTCTTCCCCATTTGATTCTAGCCTTGATTACAATGAATTTATAAGAATTTCTTATCTTCAATAATCTAAGATGAGGCATAATTGTTATGCAACATGCCAGTGCCCCTCATGATACTGTTCTCTTTTGTTACTAGGTGGACACTGTTTACGTTTGATGCATGCTCGAGATTACATTGGTGATTGTTTTGCCTGTTTGGGCTTATGTGTTTTGCTTGGATGCACACGATACTAATATATGATGTTGATAATATAATGATACATGGTGTCGTCTTTACCAGTTTTTGCTATATGTGTGGTTATGAAAATTGTGTAATACTCATTTCTTGATATGTATGACAATGTGTTGATGTTGATGCTCGGGTGAGGGGGACGGTGTTGCATCGCTCATTGGTGAGCGCCCTGCCACACCACAATTCTCTCTCATAATGTGTTTGACATTAGATATATATATGTTGTTCCAACACTTGTTTTTATGCAGGACTGTAGGTACCGGGCACCAACTCCACCCGCACCATCGGGTCTGAGCGTGCCCAACATACCCAATGGTTATGACGTGGTTTAAGGATTTGACAAGTGTCCCTGTCTGTGTCTGTCGTCTATCAGTATTTCATCCCGTTATGGAATTGTACTGTTGATCGTTTCAAGTCATAAATCTTGATGCATTTTCTGTGTTATTTGGACGTGTATCATTATTGGTAATTGATGTGTTTCTAGTATCAGGCATAGTCGTTGTTATGTTCATTTGGTCCTTGTTTTGAGCTTCATAGTTCATTTTTATAATATGAATTTAATTATAGTAATAAATTAAATTATTAAATTATTAAGGGAATCTTAATAATTAAAAATATTAAATTAATGTTAAGGTTATAATTATATTGAAACGCAAATGAAATACAATTTTGTATTTTAAAATAATGGATATTTAAAGTTTAAATTTAAATTTAAATCATTTGATAAATTTTAAATTTAAATTTAAATTATTTAGAGGGATGTAATAAAATATTACATCTAAAGTGATTTTTTTATAAAAAAAAAGTATATAACAATAATAAAATTAAATAAATAAAATAGTAAATAATAATTATATAAACGACCATATATTTTAAATGGTTAAAAGAATTTTACCCACTGAGGATTTTGTTAAAACTAGTTTTTAGGGTGGAAAATCAGGAAAATATAATTAAAATGTTAGAAATTGGCATTTCTCTTTAGATCCAAAGGGCCAGTGAGGTGGGTGTGGTACAACAAATACCTCCAAGTGTTAAAACTAGGAATCATCTGAGGTGTCAGTTAATGAAATAAAAGAAATAAAGTGGCTTGTATTCCTTGTATATAGGATTTTAAGACTGGGGTGGTGGGAGGCAGGAGGGGCCAAATAGACAATTCTGTGGGAGAGTGTTGGGAAGGAAAAACCTTTGGAAAACTTGATGAGCTCGACCAACAAAGAAACGAGGCGTCCTAGCACCAAATTCACAATCGTGCAAAATTGATTTCATCCAGGTTCTTTGTTACCCATACTTTAATTTTGTTTTGGGAAAAAGTATTAGTTGTTTTCTTTTTGTATGAATTGCCTCTTATGCCAGATAAACTTTTGTAGTGTTTTCTATTGTCAGAATTTTGTTTGAAATTATTATCCTGCAAAGATAATATTGTTGATATATTGGTCACTATGCTTTGGCACATCCTCCATCCATAATCTATTCTAGCTTACAACCCTCATTATATACAGTTCCAATGTATACATTTAAGCTTTCAGTACCATGTCAATCCAAATGCTCTCCTTATGATCAACAATAAGTTTTTACTGTTGTGTACAGTCCTTTTTCCGCCAAAAACTTCATGGTTGTCTTTGTTTCCTGAACACAAGCAAAACTTACAATGCTAGGATGTGTTTCTATGTGTATTTTTTTTTTAAATTCCAAGTTTTGAGCGCTCCCTTAAAAAAAAAATTCTATTGAGTGCATCCTTTCAAATCCTTTTTGAGCTTATCCTGCAATCGTTGCTCTCCTTGAGGCCTCAGTTCTTTAGGGCACTCTGTCAAATTGTTCAAGTGCCTTTTCTTGCATACGATTTCCTGAGTTCATTGGCAACCTATCATTCCTGCAGTAATTGAAAATAGAATGTTGTAGCCTGGGTTTAAATTATCTCTTTGGTCCCTTTTTCAATCTGTCTCAACCGCAATACTAGAACATAGGCGACTGTAGAGGTGCTATAGCCTTCCTGATTCCTTTGGCAATTCGTCACATCTGCAGTACTGGAGAGTAGAATGACGTAGAATTTTTAAATAATCACATGGTTCCATCGTCTGCCTGTCCCAGTCGCAGCTCTTGAACTCAAACATGTTAATGCATGTGCTAGAAAGTTTCTTAAACCTTTTAGTCAACGCATCTTGTGTTTGTTCTGCAATTTTCTTTGCATCTCATTAGACCCCCTTTCCTTTGAGGCACTTTGTCATACAGTTCGCATGTCTTATTGTGCGTTCACTTTAGCCATTTTGGCCTTTCACCTTATCCTTCCGTAAGGAATGCATTCCTCAAATGTTTTAACTCCCAGACCATGTTAGTATTAGTAGACAAAAATAAAGAAACGTGGATATACTTTGCAAGTATACTGTAAAATGAAATCGAAACTTTCAGTTAGAAAATTTCGTGATTTGAATTAAGAAATAACTCCTTTATGGCATATGATGTGCATTTTGTTAAAAATCTAATTTTAAATATTACTTCTGAGATTTTTAAATAATTCTTTTTCTTTTCTCTAAAACCTTGCCACGTTCAGTGCTCAAACGTGGCTCTTTTAATTAAGAGGTATTTGCATCTTATAAAGATAATTAATATGTTTAAGATCATTTTCTTTACTTATAAACATCTATTATAAATATTTATGCTTATTAAATAATCCATTTTTCTTCCTTTTAAACATTTGTATTTATACAAGGATAAATTAAATTATATTTTTATTTTTAAAGATCAATATAATAAAATAAAAATATTTGCTATTTTCTTTCGTAAAGAATAAATATTTAAATAAATGAATTTGTAGATAAGCATAAGTAAATATGTATATATCATTATATATATATGGACAATGATTAAGACATCTGAGATTAGATGTTTATAATCCAGTGAAATGGTAGTTAGAAAAAAAAAAAATTGTTGTTAATTCCATTATTTTAGAATAGTCTGAGTGGAAACCTTGTCATTTACCTTTTCACCTAACCCTAGCTAAGTTATTATTGTCATTCCTCACTTAGATAAATAAATTAGTTAGCTTACATTGGAAAAAGAGTGTTACCCTAGAATTTCTTTTGTTAAATTGGAATTGTAAATTGTTGAATATTAATATTCACATTGATAATTTTAAATTTTGATTTAAAGATAAATATATGATCATTTTATGTGGGTTTAACTTCATACAAAGGCATCTGAATTTGAAGAGCAACCTATCTTTTCAAGAATCAATTTCATCTTTCTCTCTGGACACGGCCAACAAATTGACTGATTTCCCTAGTTGATCTGTCTTAGGTGGACACATGACGCTCGATGCGAATTTGGTGCTAAATGCGGTACGGTTCTGATGTATATTGCTTTCGAGAAAACACGACATTTCTAAGCCAGGATTTGACAAAAGTCCTTGCTTCCTCTACTCGTCTTGATTGATAGATGATAGTGGTGATTAACTTTCCATTTTATAAACATACTCTGAAACCCTCGTCACAACCTTATTTGTGACTCGCACATTAGCTGAAATTGGAGAAGTGAAAGGTCCAATACTAAGAGGAAGAGTTTACAGAGGGTGTTGGAAAGCGTGAAAAATAATGAGATAATCATTTGAAATTTCATGAACATTTCTAGACTCTTTCAATGTAGTACACATAAATATTTAGAAAGATTTAGAAGTGCACCATTTTTTTTTTTTTTACAGTGCATAAAGCAGGCCATGAGCACCTTGGGGTTTGAAGAGTACGTAGAACCCTTGAAGATTTACTTGCAAAATTAGAGAGATAAAGGGAGAGAAGGTGCCTATGGCCAAGCAGGGATATCACCGATCCAAAGATGCCAATGACTTTGAAAACCCTAATCCTAGTGCTAATTTTAGCCCCAACTATAGTTGCAGTTACAATTTGCCAAGATACTAGGCAGAAACGAAGCAGGTATGCCAATATAGGGAGTTCTTTTTAAGTTTTTCTACTTATTTGGCGGTGTATTTTTTTTGTTTTTTCCTGAAAGGGTTTGTGTTGTGGTATTGAGTACGGTTCAGGTGGAGCAAGAGAGGAGGCTCAAATATTTGGGGTTTTTTCAAGTGGTCGTGTTGAAGGCAGCGGCGTGCTTGTCGAGATTGTACGACTATGCAAAGGAAAATTTGGGTCCGTTGAAGGCGGGCGTGGAGACGGTGGAGCAGACCAGACCGTTGTGGGGCCTGTTCATTTCAAGATGCAGGGGAATCCCTCTGAGCTTCTCTACTGTGTTGACACAAGGCTTCCATTTCATTTTCTTTATTTCATTCCTCATCTTTCTATTAAGCTCGTCCCTCATTTTTGTGTGACTTGATTTGAACTATATCGCCTAATTGGTCAGAGTCCAAAGGGGCATTGGTCTATTGCATGCTAGATTGCCTCTTTAAAGCATACTATTGACTTATTAGGATGTTATTGGTCCATTGTGTTCTAATAAGCAGAGCATTTGAATCAATGAATTGGGTTGAGCCTAGATGGAACTGATACTGCCTCAGTATCTTGATTGTAGGTCCTTAGTCCTATTTAGTATCTTGTCCGCACTTACATAGCTTTTCTCTGGGTTCTGTTAGGCACTTTCTTTGGTATCTTTCAAAAGGAAGTGTGAATTCAGACACTATCTCACTCAGAGGGCCTTTTTTTCTGCTTCAATGTTTTGGAATTTTTGAATTTGTTTTTGACTCTTTGGTAGGCAGGATCCTTGGGCACTTTTGTATTGAATTTCTCTTTTTAGTTGAGCATGTCTTGTTGCTTGATGCACACTGGTAACTACTCTGGTTGATAGACCTTAAGCAACCTTTATCCTTCTTTTAGGCTTTCAATGTCCCAAATAACCGAAAATTTGAACCTGCTGTTTACTTACAGCCAATCTGGAAATCTCATATAAGGTCACATTAAAAAGTGAATCTAAGTATAGTACCTCCGCCTTGTGAAAAGCTGTCATAACTATAAGTACCTTATATACATGTATCTACTGTACAGTTTCTCATTTTTGTTTCCTTTTTGAGTATATTGTATTTTCATAGGCTTTGCATTTATCTGCATGGATGATGAGTGTGATGCAGAGGATGTCATTAGAGGGCTGGACAAAACAAAAATTGGCAGCCAGAGACGTCGTTTGTGTGTGGAGGTGACAAAGGTTCCACTTCCCCTCTTCTATCAACCATTAACTTTACAATAGTCTTCCAAACAGTAAAGGTGAAAGTACCTTTGTGGCGTACTATTGCATGAAATAGTGAAAAGGAAGTTTTAGTTCAAAATGCAAGCTTTAAATCTATTTCCATGCAAAATTTGGGTGTCCATACCCTCTTTTGAAGCTCCCATGTTGGCGCAGGCAGAATGGATACTGAGAATATTTGTAGAATTTGGGTTTACACCCGCTAGATTCCATTTGCTTGAAAGTTTCTAAAGCCCTTCAACAAATCCATTTTATGCATATCCTTCAAATATTGCACTCTACGAGACCACGTTTCTTTGAGGCATCCTGTCAAAAGATACGCGTGCCTTGTCTACGTGCCCATAGTTTGTATACCTATCTTCCTGGAAGTTGCAATTGCGACATTCGACAAATCTCCTCTATCCTTTATGATTTGATGTATGTTCATATCCTATTGCAAACCTCCCATTTTGGCGCAGGCAGTGGGGACGCTGGAAAAAGATTGTGGAATTCGGCTTTACAGCTGCCGATTGCAATTGCTTGAAGATCCCTAAAACCGTTTTAAACAAATCTATTTTGTGCATATCTTGCAATTCTTGCATTCCATGAGATCACATTTCTTTGAGTTATTCTGTCAAATAGTTTACGTGCCTTTCTGTACTTCCGCATTTTGCATACATATTTTCCAATAAATGAGAGTGTTGATTAAAATATTTGCCAGTTAAATGTTCGATTAGAACAAGCATTTCAGTCACATTATGCTTGAATGGTAATTCATAGCCCCAGCAGGAGTCCTTGATATTTTCCAACGTTCTTTTCCTATGCTCAGTACCTCTACTTCTATTCCATGGAGTGAGTCAGGGCAGGTTACAACACTATGGTATTAAGACAATTATAGCGAATCATGTAACCCAAAAATATTGTAATATTTGACTCATACCAGTTTTTTTTTTTTTTTTATAGTCACCGGGAATAGTGTAAATGTATTGAACTTGATAGATGTTTGAACGACTGAATCTACACCTTAAATGTTTGTACCTGGAATGATCTACACCTTCCACACCTCTCAATTAAGATCAAATTGGATTGTGCTCAATTTTTATAAATGAGATACATCAACATGATTCAAGCTATTTTGTATTGCATTTGATTTACTTGTTGCACAAACAACATCATTTGATAAATGGTCTATTAATTGACCTCATATACTTAACAAATAAATATAAAAAATAAATAGACCAAATTTTTCCCTAATTAACCTTCCCACCTATTTGGCGTGCCATTTTACCAGGTGCAGTACTAGTTTATATAATATGAGCTTTTATTTTAAAACTTTCTAATTCCCGCAGATTTGTTTACTGTAGCACTAGACATGTCTACTCTGGCAGCTGCAAATTTTAAATAAATCATGCTGTTTTTTCGCTTACCTCTATTTCTTTTTTTTCTGTATATATGTATATATTTTTTCATTTTCTTTCTAATATGTAAATTTAATTTCTACTGATCCCAAATGGCAAATAGATTTGTTTTCTGCAAGGTAGCAGTACACCAGATCGAAGGGTTAATTTTTTTAAATGGTATTGTTGAATTGTATTTTCTTGCAGATCAGGCGGACACCTCTGTGAAATTCAAATTACCAAGAAATTATATAAGTACTGTTTTATTTGTTATAATGAATGTGGGCGCATTTAATTTTAATCCTAACATATTATTTTATAGCATGCATGTTTATTTATTTCTCTTTTATATTTTATTTCACCGGAATCTACAGAGACACAGAGTTTCAATCCAAAGCATTCTATAAGCTTGAAAGATTAATGATTTCTCTGAACATAAAAGGCTTTCCTGGGCTACAAAATTCGTGAAGCTTTCTTGCCTTTTTAACGCTTAGGGCATCTAGCAGGGCATTTTTGTTCTTGATAGCGTTGGTGTAATCCCATTTCCCTGATATGATCCCTGGTGAAATGCAAATGACCAAGATCAAGATCAAATTTTGCGCTATGATGAAGTGTTCAACGGTGATGATTTGAAGCAAAGGCTTTGGGACCGATCAGCTCATAAAAGAGCAGAGGAGCATACTTTTAAATGAAGCCAAGTGATTATGCACAGACCGAGCTTAAAGACTGTTGCTATAAAGGGGCGCGAGCATTCCATGATTTCATGAATCAAAAGTCTTCGGCAGCTTAAAATTATGTATATCAAGATCACCTTCGGTAATAGAGAGATTTTGAATCATACACAAAAGGAAGACTGACAAAGACAACCGGTCAATCAATGGGCAGAGAATGAAATCAACGTACTGGATCCTCACAGAGCTACGATACTCCAATGCTCGCAATGTCTGAAGTTGAAGACGCTGCAAATTTCCACTGAACCTGAATGCAAAATACAAAGCAAACATAAGAAACTTCCACACTACATGCAATAGTTGTATAATTGAAACGATTCACTATATTCAAGCAGCTCTCAACCAAGTTTCGATGTACCTGCACAATCTGGAATTCTTTGTTCCGCCAAGCTTGTATCCTCCAAAATAATTCTTGTTTATAATTTGTTTCATGGTGTCTTTTCCACTCCCATCGGCGGACCGTTTAACTTCCTTCTTTGATGGTGTCTTTTACACTCCCATCAGCAGACCGATGCATTTCCATCAGTTACGATTGTATGCCAGCCACTGCCCACTACTCAGGATGGAAGGCGACGGGGTGACAGAGCATTTTGTAACGGTTTGTAACGGTAGAGCTTTCTTTTTTATGTACTCAGGTCTTTTCCACCCTGTTGTGACGTTAAGGAGCCTCTGGTGTAACTAGTTATTAATAATTTAGTTTTCAACCGTCAAAAACAATATTTAAACAAAGGGTAAAATAATTTCAATTTTGTAAAGTCAACTTGTAAAATATTTAACTTTAACTTGTAAAATTCATTTTTTGTGCATATGATTGGTTAAAAAAAATTTGTGTATTATTGGCGGATAAAGCAAATTAAACATTTTTTTAAGGAATGATTTTTCATTTTTTTGCTTTATAAAATCATTTCATTAAATCTTTCTAAAATAAATAAATGTTATTTATTTTGACAATTTTTTAAGAATGTTTTTTTTATGTATGTAATTGTTATTTTTCTATTAAAGAAAATATTACAAAAATCAATTAACTATTTTATAGAGAGATTTGTGATTCACACTATTAAAACTAGCTTATCTATCTTAATATATTAATCTATGTATTATGTAATTGAGATGTTTCATTTTGGTAGGTAATTTTTGCTTTTTTTCTTTTTTTTTTTTTAATTTAAAAATACGCCTCGAAAATGAAATATCTCGGCGTATAATATATAGATTAATATATTAAGATAGATAAGCTAGTAGCAGCCACGGCGTACATAACAAATTGAATAAATTAATATATTTAGGGTTATGATTAGAGTTAGCATTTAGGATTAGGGTTTATATCATGGTTAAATTACGATATTATGGTTAGATTAAATGATATTGTGGTTAGGGTTAGGGTTAGGATTACGATTAGCATTAGTGTTATCATTATGAATAGGGCTAGGTTTATGATTATGTTTAAGATGATCAGTAGGGCTAGGATTGGCGTTAGCATATATAAAAAGGGTTACCTAATCCTAATTCTATCTTTAACCCTAACCCTAAACCTAATCCTAACACTAACTACAACACTAATCCTAATTCTATTTCTACCCCTAATTGTAACCCTAATCCTAATTAGATATTTTCAACCATAACCCTAACCCCAATTCTTACACTATCTCTAAACCTAAACCTAATCATAACACAAACCCTAACATTAATCCTAATTTTATTTCTATCTCTAACAAAATCCCTAACCCTAATCCTAACCCTAACCCTAACCCTAAACCTAAACCTAAACCTAATCCTAATTTTATCCCTAACCCTAACTCTAACCCTAATCTTAACCTTATCTTTAACCCTAACCCTAACCCTAATCCTAATTATATCTCTAACCATAACCCTAATCCTAATCCTAACCCTAACCCTATTTAATTTAATGTTAGATCCATCATAACCCTAACCCTAATGAAACAATCTTAAATCTATTTGAACCCTAACCCTAATTATGCCATAACCCTAACTCTAATTGAACTCTAGCCCTAACTTTGAAAGACATTGTTCCCCTCACACAAACCTCAATCCTAATCCTAATTATATCTCTAAACCTAAACCTAACCGTAATCCTAGCCCTATCTCTAGCCTAGCTCCAACTAATCCTAACCCTCACCCTAATTCTATCTCTAAATGTAACCTAACCCTAATCTTCACTCTACCTCTAACCAAAACCCTAACCCTAAACCCAATCATAACAAAAACTTCAACCCTAACCCTAATCCTAACACAAACCCTAACCCTAATCCTAACCCTATCTCTAACCCTATATCTAACCCTAAACCTAACCATAATCCTAATTCAATCTCTAATCTTAACCAATATACTAATCCTATCTCTAACCCAAACCCTAATCCTTATTCAAACCCTAACCCTAATCCTCATTTTATCCCTAACCCTAACCCTAATCTTGACCCTATCTCTAACCCTAACCCTAACCTTAATCCTAATGCTAACCCAACCCTAATCCTAATTATATCTCTAACCATAACCCTAATCCCAATCCTAACCCTACCCTTAATTAATTTAATGTTGGCTCCATCATAACCCTAACCCTAACCTTAACCCTAATTAAACTATCTTAAGTGTATTTGAACCCTAACCCTAATTGTGCCATAACCCTAACTCTAATTGAACTCTAGCCCTAACTTTGAAAGACATTTCTCCCCTCACAAAACCCTCAATTGTAATACTAATTGTATCTCTAACCCTAACCCTAACCCTAATCTTGGCCCTATCTCTAACCTAACCCCAACCAATCCTAACCCCAACCCTAATTCTATCTCTAGTTGTAACCTAACCCTAATCTTCTCTCTATCTCTAACCAAAACCCTAACCCTAAACCTAATCATAACAAAAACCTCAACCCTAAACCTAATTATATCTCTAACCCTAGTGCTTACCCTAATCTTTACCCTATCTCTAACCATCACCCTAATCATAACCCTATTTGTAATGCTAACCCCAACCCTAATCCTGATTTTATCTTTATGCCTAACCCTAACCCTAATATTAGAACTAACCCAAACCCTAATCCTATTTCTATTTCTAACCCTAATCCTAATTCTATCTCTAACCCTAACACTAAGCCTAATCCTAACCCTATCTATAACCCTAACCCTAACCCTAACTCTAATTGCAACACTAATCCTAATTCTATTTCTAACCCTAATTATAACCCTAATTCTAATTTTATCTTTAACCCTAACCCTAACCCTAATCCTTACACTCTCTAATCCTAACCATAACCCCAATACAATATGAGCACAAACTACAAGCCTAATCCTAATTCCTGGGCACTGGCTAACCTGAACCCGAACCCTAATCCTAACCCTATTTCTAATCCTAATCCTAATTCTATCTCTAACAATAACCCTAATCCCAATCCTAACCCTACCCCTAATCAATTTAATGTTGGCTCCATCATAATGTAACCCTAACCTTCACCCCAATTAAACTATCTTAAGTGTATTTGAACACCAACCCTAATTGTGCCATAACCCTAACTCTAATTGAACTCTAACCTTAACTTTGAAAGACATTTCTCCCCTCACAAAACCTTCAATCGTAATCCCAATTCTATCTCTAACCCTAGCCCTAACCCTAATCTTGGCCCTATCTCTAACCTAACCCCAACCAATCCTAACCCCCACACTAATTCTATCTCTAATTGTAACCTAACCCTAATCTTCACTCTATCTCTAACCAAAACCCCAACCCTAAACCTAATCATAAAAAAACCTCAATCGTAAACCTAATTCTATCTCTAACCCTAACACTTACCCTAATCTTTACCCTATCTCTAACCATCACCCTAATTGTAACCCTATTTGTAATGATAACCCCAACCCTAATCCTAATTTTATCTTTATGCCTAACCCCAACCCTAATATTAGCACTAACCCGAACCCTAATCCTAATTCTATTTCTAACTCTAATCCTAATTCTATCTCTAACCCTAACACTAACCCTAATCCTAACCCTATCTATAAACCTAACTTTAAGCTTAATAATAATCATAATGCTAACATAAACACCAACCCCAATCCTAATCCTAACCCTAACCCTAACCCTAACCCTAACCCTAACCCTAACACTAATTTCAATACTAATCCTAATTCTATTTCTAACCCTAATTATAACCCTAATTCTAATTTTATCTTTTACCTTAACTCTAACCCTAATCCTTACACCATCTCTATTCCTAACCCTAACCCTAATATGAACACAAATCGTAACCCTAATCCTAATTCTAATTTTATCGCTAACTTGAACCCGAACCATAATCCTAACCCTATTTCTAACCCTAACCCTAACCTTAATACTATCACTAATCCTAATTCTATCTCTAACCATAACCCTAATCCTAATCCTAACCCTAATTGATTTAATGTTTGCTCCATCATAACCTAACCCTAACCTTAACCCTAATTAAACTATCTTAAGTGTATTTGAACACTAACCCTAATTGTGTCGTAGCCCTAACTCTAATTGAACTCTAACCTTAACTTTCAAAGACATTTCTCCCCTCACAAAACCCTCAATCCTAATCCTAATTCTATCTCTAACCCTAACCCTAATCTTGGCCCTATCTCTACCCTAACCCCAACCAATCCTAACCCCAACCCTAATTCTATCTCTAATTGTAAACTAACCCTAATCTTCACTCTATATCTAACCAAAACCCTAACCATAAACCTAATCATAACAAAAACCTCAACCCTAAACCTAATTCTATCTCTAACCCTAACACTTACCCTAAACTTTACCCTATCTCTAACCATCGCCCTAATTGTAACCCTATTTGTAATGTTAACCCAACCCTAATCCTAATTTTACCACTATGCCTAACCCTAACCCTAATATTAGCACTAACCCGAACCCTAATCTTAATTCTATTTCTAACCCTAACCTTAATTGAACCCTAACCCTATCCCAAATTGAACACTAACCCTAATTAAATTATAAACCTAATCCTAACCCTAACCTTAATTGAACCCTAACCCTAACCTTATTTGAACCATAACCATATCCCTGACCTTAATTGAATCCTAGCCCTAATTAAAATCCAACAATAATTAAACTGTAATCTTAACCCTAACCCTAATTGAACCCTACCCTAACCCTTATTAAATCACAATCCAAATTAAACCCTAATTGTATAAGCATGATTATAATTAGGCATTAATAACCCCAACCCTAAACTTGCAATTCCAAGCTTAATCTTAGAATCATAATTGAACCCTAATTAAACCCTAAATCAAACCCAATTCAAACCCTAACTCTAACCCCTAACCCTAATCCCAAACATAACCCAAACCCTAATTAAAGTTCTAACCCTGTTTTTAATTATAACCCTTACCCTAATTTAGCTCTAACCCTAACCCTAACCTTAATTAAACCCTAACCATATATGTGACCTTAATTGAATCCTAACCCTAACCCTAAGTGAAATACCAAGCTTAATCCCATAAACATAATTGAACCCTAATTAAACACTAACCTGAACCTAACTCTAGATAAAACCTAACCCTAATCCCAAACATAACCCTAACCCTAATTTTAATTCTAACCTTATTTTTAATTGTAACACTTACCATACTCAAATTCTAACCCTGACCCTAACCCCTACTAAACTCTAATCAAAATTAAATCCTAATCGTATAACCATAATTATATTTAGACATTAATAACCTTAACCCTAAGTTAATCCCCAAGCTCAATCCTAGAATCATAGTTGAACACTAATTAATCCCTAACTTGAACCTAATTCAAACCCTAATTTTAGATAATCCTTAACCCTAATCTCAAACAATTTAAATCGCCTCCACAAATATGAAAATGGTTAATTTTACTTTCTTAAGATTTTATTTAAAAAATTTATAACTTCTTATATTTCAAAATAATTGAATTATAAACTAAAATATATATGTGTATATAAAAAGCATTAAACTCAACGTAGAAACATTAATATTCTTCTTTAAATACACAACATATAGTGCCCGAAAATACATAGAAACATTATATTTGAAAATTTAAAAAGGATTGTATAAAAATTTGACTCCCTCTAAAAACTAACTCCCCATGGGTCTATATTTCCTATCCTACCTCCCCAATCGTTACAGATCAACCACTTAGTATCATTTTGTTGCTTACAAGGCATTGTCTCCTAATTTAACTCTAACTCTCCACTTTTAGCATGAATCGTTGTTCCCCTAAAAGTTTGAATTGTTACAAACCACTTCCAAATATAGAAAACACAATTTTCTTACCTCCTAGTTTTGAGGAATCAACTTGCATCAAATTGCATTAACTCAACTATCAAAATAATTCTATTGTTGATATATTCATGTCACTTGGGCTTCTCCTGTAGATTTATTACCTAAGTCTATCTTAAGAATGTCTTCAAGTTTATTTTCTATCACCGCAAACTATGATCTTTGAGTTATTCACCTTCAAATGGAAATAGATATTGATATTTAGAAAATTAAGTTACGCAATGCCTCCGCAACCGCTCACTGCAAAACCCTGTGACATCTCCTTTCATCGCGTCTCGTAGGCACAGGGAGGTTTCTTCAATAGATGGAGCTCGGAATTGGTGCGACATTGCTCTAATAGTCGCTGTGGGCATGTGGATTCCTCTAGCTGCAACTTTAGGCGTGATGCGGCAAGGAACAAATCATCTAGCTCTCCTGAAAAGATGCAAAATTCAACAAGGCTTCCGCGATGCCCTTCTTCTGTTTCGGGCATTCCGCATGGAGGTGTTGGTGTTGGGGGCAACCTGCCTTCATGTATGGGATCGCCATCAATTGGGGGTTATCGCCTCAAATCCATAGAGGCATTGATGCAAGGCACACATGCTGGTGCCTTCTCTTAGACGCATTCTGACCAAATCCCACACCCTTCCCTGGATCGCCATTTTGAGATGCCGATTGGGTGTGATGTGGCCCCAAACGGGTTTCACATGGGGTGCTCTCCTGGTGGGAAATCAGAGATATTTGCTAATGTTGGCGGGGCTCTACCTTTTCACCGATCTAAAGTTATTCCAGAGGAATGCTTGAGCGGAGACATTCACGACATAGAGGATTGCAGAAGCTTCCTTCTATTCAATGTTGTGTATCTGATTTCAGTTTGATTCGCTGGTGCTTCTCCTCATTGTTTTTGGGTGTTGTTTCTCCGTAACACACCTCCGTTGCTGAATAAAAGCATGAGCAATTTAAATCAGTTTTCTCTTAAATTTTTCCAAAATCTGTTACAATATTTATAAAAAAAGCTTCCAATTTTTAGCATTTGAGATGCATATGCAGAGTTCAACAGTTGGAACTAAAACGCCAGTAAAAGAAAACGAAAATTTGTATAGCTATAATTAAATAAAATCAATGAAGTTGATACCTGGTAATAGAATGACAACAAATAATACCATTAAAACAAACCATTTTAGTTGATCCATGATCGCCACACTCGGGCCTATATTGTTATGCAGCAAGAATTTTGTTTCTTCTGCTATGGTAGAGATGATGATATAAGCGCAGAGTTATGAATGCTGAAACGCCTTACCTTCGGTTACATCAAGAAGACACCGCCAACACACCGCCAACACATTATTTGTCACTGCCATTCCGCGTAAGTGCACATGCATGCAGAATACGAATGGTTTCTTTTTTCTTACCATTACTTTTCGTATCCCTCACATTTGTTGCCACTATAAGGAGATTCACCTTCTGGTAATTAAAAATAAAAATTATAATATTCTTTCAATTAAACTAATATCTTTATCAATGTTTTTAATTTTTTACAGTATAATTTGATTATATATGTGCTCCTTCTTTTTTAAGATTTTTTCATCATGTATATTTTTATATTAATTTATATTAATATATATAGTTTTTAAAAGAAATTAATAACCTATAATATATAAGATAATATATATATATATATATATATATATACTATTTTTATTTATATCTTATATTACAAACAAGTTAATTCATACATGTAGGTAATATATTAATTCTATATTATATAATAGTTTATATTAATTTATATTATATAATATTAATTTATATTATATATTTATATAGAATATAATATAGGTTATTTTATTTTGTAGGTTCTCTTTCATATATATTTATATATATTAATAAACTATCTTAATTGACTACTATGTTAATTATAATATTATTATTACTATATTATTACTATTAATATATATTTTTTGATCCGTAAGAAGTATTACTATTAATATAATTAATATAATAGTAAATCACTATATTAATAATTATAACAATATTTTAAAATATACAAATATTATAATATTACCTATTTACTTAGTTTATATAATATAATTTATAAATTATTAATATTAAATTAGAATATAATATATTTATTAATAGTATATTTAACTTCAACTATAATATGAAGATTTCACTATCAAATTCAAAATCAACTAGAATCAATCTAAGAATTATTTTTAATAATAAATCATTTGATTATTTAATGTTTAGCAAATATGTATCCTAAGAACAAACTCAACTTCAATTTTATTAGTCATAGTTATGTTTAGTATAAATAATTCATAAACTACTTCCTTCTCTCAATGAATGGGTTCATTATATAAATATTCAAATGTATTCAACTTTTTTTTTTGAAAAAAATAACACCAAACAATAAACATTTATTCCAATTTATTTTATTTTCAAATATTTAACATCAAACAAGATATTTACATTACATAACCAAAACATATAAAAAAACTAATGCTATTAATCAAACAAAACACAAAATATAAAAGTCAAAACTAAAATACAACAATTAAAAAAAATTACATTTAATTTTATTCGCATTAATTAAACTTACATTTATTTTTATTCCAACTCTACAAATCTCTAATTAGAATACTACAAAGGCGAGTACCTTCACTACGTGGCACTTATTAGTTTATTGAAATGGATTATCTTATACCAAGGTAAAATAAAACAACATATATATCTATACATTTTATTTTATTTTTGTTAATTCAAGGGTATCCCCTCAACCCAGTCCAACACCCAACTTGCCTTACCTTGGACTTACATATTGTCAAGTTGGGGTTCAAGAAGAGGCGAGTTAAGGCGAGACTAATCCCCTAGGGATGCACGAAATCACATGCAAACCACATGCATCAGGTAAGCCCAAGCTTCGGAGTCGGACCTAGAACCAATGAGGAGCAAACCCATGGCCCAAGCCAAATCTGCTACCCGTGCAGGATTGACATATATATCTATACATATATACACATGCAAAAAATGAGATTGATTATTATTTGTAGACATGAACATTGTATTGAAAGTAACATTATATAGTTTAAATTGGTTATATTCTAAGGAATTGAGTATTTTTCTTTTATTCTTTTGTTTGCAATTTGCTTTTCTTTCTTTAATTTTTCATATTTATCGTATGTGAACGGTGGCATAATTCGTAGCATGTTTAAAGATTTGACTCAAGACATTGCCACGAATGTTAATTATGTTCTTTTTATTGGTTTGATATCAACAGCGGGTTTTTTAAGAGTTAGCCCTTGTGATTTATGTATTGTTAAAGCCCAAGCCCATCTTAATGGTATCTGAATTGAGTTAGTCCTTTCAATTGTTGTGATTGGAACATTGGAAGGATGTTGATTATCGAATGTAATTCCTGAGTAATTATCAAATTGTACTAATACATAGGTTGGTGGTTGGGCGATGTTGTTCCAGGTCTACATATAATTTTTTGAACATATCCTAGAGCGCCATTAACAAGTCTTGCTTCTATCCATGGGTTTGATGTTAGCATAACTTGCATTCTTGCTTAACACTAATTCACTATCGATTTCATCATCTATGCATCCTTCATTTGCATTGAAACTTCCATTTTTTGTTGAAATGCTTCATGCAATTGGATTTTTCAAAGAGTATAATTTTTTTTATTGTGGCTTTGAACATTATCATTTGTTGAAAACAAATGAATATTATTGTCAAGGTCTTCATTGGTTGGTGTATCTAACCTTGCATTAGTTCTTGTCATTAGCAAACTCCAATCATTTATTGTCGAGTTTGCATCTTTAATATTTGTAAGAAGTTGACAGATTCTGTGTTGTTCATTGTTCAATCCATCATGTCTGAAAATATGATTTAAAGTGATAATTTTGAATTCTTCCCATAGAATTTTAGCTCGTGTTTTGCTTGCATATGGTGGTATATCATTAACAGGAGGTAATTGTTTGAGATCTCCAACCAATATCATTGATATTCCTACAAGTAATATGTTAATGTTATATTCAATTGTTGAATTTGTAAATAAGGACATGCAGTAGATTTCAATTATATTTGTTAAAATTAATCATAGACAACGATTAATATTTAAATGAGACACATACCTACAAAAGGTTGATTTGCATTTATTGGAAAAGCTTGTTGGAGTCGAGAGTCGATGTTTTTAATCAATTTTTCACCAAGAAAACTCACTTCATCAATTAATATGTATTTGATATGCACTAATTCCTCTCGAAAACTTGTTAATCTTGTCCCTTCTAACTCTTTGAAGTCTTAGATTGGAATTTTCAATTTTGAATGAATAGTTGATGCACCTATATTGAATGTTGCAACTCCAATAGGTGCAAGTAGCAGTAGGGGAGATTGATCTGACATTGAAGCATTTTAAAGTGATTTGGTTATGGCACCTATAACATATGATTTTCTTGTTCTTGATGTACCTTGAATTATCATGAACAATAGAGATTCATTTTGATTTCTTTGGTAGTGTGCAATTATCATCTTAACCACTTTTTCTTGTTTTTTGTAGTTGATAGAGTGACTTATATCATCTTGAATAAAACAACCATTTCTTTTTATGGTGGCAATGAAATTGATAGTTTTATTTATGTATTTTTTACTTTCAAAATCATGAGACCAA
>VDFB02019793.1:170489-255239 GCA_007258455.2 Sequoia sempervirens | reverse complement strand
CATTTGAAATTTGTAGACATTTCTGGAGTTTCTTTCAATGTAGTCCACATAAATATTCAGAAAGAATTTAGAAGTGCACCATTTTTTTTTTTTACAGTGCATAAAGTAGGCCATGAGCACCTTGGGGTTTGAAGAGTACGTAGAACCCTAGAAGATTTACTTGCAAAAGTAGAGAGATAAAGGGAGAGAAGGTGCCTATGGCCAATCTGGGATATCACCGGTTCAAAGATGCCAATGACTAAGAAAACCCTAATCCTAATGCTAATTTTAGCCCCAACTATAGCTGCAGTTACAATTTGCCAAGATACTAGGTAGAAACGGAGCAGGTATGCCAATATAGGGCGTTCTTTTTAAGTTTTCCTACTTATTTGGCGGTGTATTTTTTTTTGTTTTTTCCTAAAAGGGTTTGTGTGGTGGTATTGAGTACGGTTCAGGTGGAGCAAGAGAGGAGGCTCAAATATTTGGGGTTTTTTCAAGTGGCGGTGTTGAAGGCAGCGGCGTGCTTGTCGAGCTTGTACGACTATGCAAAGGAAAATTTGGGTCCGTTGAAGGCGAGCGTGGAGACGGTGGAGTAGACCAGACCGTTGTGGGGCCTGTTCATTTCAAGATGCAGGGGATTCCCTCTGAGCTTCTCTACTGTGTTGACAGCAAGGCTTCCATTTCATTTTCTTTATTTCATTCCTCATCTTTCTATTAAGCTCGTCCCTCATTTTTGTGTGACTTGATTTGAACTATATCGCCTAATTGGTCAGAGTCCAAAGGGGCATTGGTCTATTGCATGCTAGATTGCCTCTTTAAAGCATACTATTGACTTATTAGGATGTTATTGGTCCATTGTGTTCTAATAAGCAGAGCATTTGAATCAATGAATTGGGTAGAGCCTAGATGGAACTGATACTTCCTCAGTATCTTGATTGTAGGTCCTTAGTCCTATTTAGTATCTTGTCTGCATTTACAGAGCTTTTCTCTGGGTTCTGTTAGGCACTTTCTTTGGTATCTTTCAAAAGGAAGTGTGAATTCAGACAGTCTCACTCAGAGGGCCTTTTTTCCTGCTTCAATGTTTTGGATTTTTTTGAATTTTGATGAGTTTTTGACTCTTTGGTAGGCAGGATCCTTGGGCACTTTTGTATTGAATTTCTCCTTTTAGTTGAGCATGTCTTGTTGCTTGATGCACACTGGTAACTACTCCGGTTGATAGACCTTAAGCAGCCTTTATCCTTATGTTAGGCTTTCAATGTCCCAAATAACGAAAAATTTGAACCTGCTGTTTACTTACAGCCAATCTGGAAATATCATATAAGGTCACATTAAAAAGTGAATCTAAGTATAGTACCTCCATCTTGTGAAAAGCTGTCATAACTATAAGTACCTTATATACATGTATCTACTGTACAGTTTCTCATTTTTATTTCCTTTTTGAGTATTTTGTATTTTCACAGGCTTTGCTTTTATCTGCATGGATGATGAGTGTGATGCAGAGGATGTCATTAGAGGGCTGGACAAAACAAAAATTGGCAGCCAGAGACGTCATTTGTGTGTGGAGGTGACAAAGGTTCCACTTCCTCTCTTCTATCAACCATTAACTTTACAATAGTCTTCCAAACAGTAAAGGTGAAAGTACCTTTGTAGCGTACTATTGCATGAAATAGTGAAAAGGAAGTTTTAGTTCAAAATGCAAGCTTTAAATCTATTTCCATGCAAAATTTGGGTGTCCATACCCTCTTTTAAAGCTCCCATGTTGGCGCAGGCAGAATGGATACTGAGAATATTTGTAGAATTTGGGTTTACACCCGCTAGATTCCATTTGCTTGAAAGTTTCTAAAGCCCTTCAACAAATCCATTTTATGCATATCCTTCAAATATTGCACTCTACGAGACCACGTTTCTTTGAGGCATCCTGTCAAAAGATACGCGTTCCTTGTCTACGCGCCCATAGTTTGTATACTCATCTGCCTGGAAGTTGCAATTGCGACATTCGACAAATCTCCTCTATCCTTTATGATTTGATGTATGTTCATATCCTGTTGCAAACCTCCCATTTTGGCGCAGGCAGTGGGGAGGCTGGAAAAAGATTGTGGAATTCAGCTTTACAGCTGCCGATTGCAATTGCTTGAAGATCCCTAAAATCATTTTAAACAAATCTATTTTGTGCATATCTTGCAATTCTTGCATTCCATGAGATCACATTTCTTTGAGTTATTCTGTCAAACAGTTTACGTGCCTTTCTGTACTTCCGCATTTTGCATACATATTTTCCAATAAATGAGAGTGTTGATTAAAATATTTGCCAGTTAAATGTTCGATTAGAATAAGCATTTCAGTCACATTATGCTTGAATGGTAATTCACAGCCCCAGCAGGAGTCCTTGATATTTTCCAACGTTCTTTTCCTATGCTCAGTACCTCTACTTCTATTCCATGGAGTGAGTCAGGGCAGGTTACAACACTATGGTATTAAGACAATTATAGCAAATCATGTAACCCAAAAATATTGTAGAATATTTGACTCATACCAATTTTTGTTTTTTTTTTATAGTCACCGGGAATAGTGTAAATGTATTGAACTTGATAGATGTTTAAACGACTGAATCTACACCTTAAATGTTTGTACCTGGAATGATCTACACCTTCCACACCTCTCAATTAAGATCAAATTGGATTGTGCTCAATTTTTATAAATGAGATACATCAACATGATTCAAGCTATTTTGTATTGCATTTGATTTACTTGTTGCACAAACAACATCATTTGATAAATGGTCTATTAATTGACCTCATATACTTAACAAATGAATATAAAAAATAAATAGACCAAATTTTTCCCTAATTGACCTTCCCCACCTATTTTAGCGTAATTCCATTGCACACACCAAGGTGCAATTGCTAGTTTTTATATAATATGACTTTTATTTTAAAACTTTAATTCCTGCAGATTTGTTTACTCGCAGCATTAGACATCTCCTCTGTAGCTGCACATTTTAAATAATCATGCTATTTTCATTTACCTCTATTTTTTTTTTGGTACATATGTATATATTTTTTCATTTTCTTCTAATAGGTAATTTAATTCCTACAGATCTGAAATGGCAAATAGATTTGTTTTTCCTATTACAGGGAGGCCACACCCGATCTGAAAAGGGTTATTTTTTTTAAATGGTATTGTTAGATTGTATTTTTCTTGCAGATTCGACCCACATTTCCTCTACAGTAGGAATTCAAATTGTAGAGCGTATATGAAGTATATTTTATTTATTATAACGAATGTGGGCGCATTTAATTTTATCTAACATATTTTATATGCATGCATATTTATTTATTTCTCTTTTATATTTTATTTCACCGAATCTACAGGACATTGCGTGATTTCAATCAAAGAAAAAGCATTCTATAAACTTTGAAAATTAATGATTTCCTCTGAACATAAGGCTTTTCTGGGCTACAAAATTCATTGAGCTTTCTTTGCCTTTTAACGCTTAGGCATCTAGTAAGCAGGGGTATTTTTGCCTGGATAGCGTTGGTGTCCCATTTCCCCGATGATATGATCCCTGAGTGAAATGCAAACACCAAGAATCAAGATCAAATTTTGCGCTATGATGAAGTGTTCAACGGTGATGATTTGAAGCAAAGGCTTTGGGACCGATCAGCTCATAAAAGAGCAGAGGAGCATACTTTTAAATGAAGCCAAGTGATTATGCACAGACCGAGCTTAAAGACTGTTGCTATAAAGGGGCGCGAGCATTCCATGATTTCATGAATCAAAAGTCTTCGGCAGCTTAAAATTATGTATATCAAGATCACCTTCGGTAATAGAGAGATTTTGAATCATACACAAAAGGAAGACTGACAAAGACAGTCAATCAATGGGCAGAGAATGAAATCAACGTACTGGATCCTCAAAGAGCTACGATACTCCTATGCTCGCAATGTCTGAAGTTGAAGACGCTGCAAATTTCCACTGAACCTGAATGCAAAATACAAAGCAAACATAAGAAACTTCCACACTACATGCAATAGTTGTATAATTGAAACGATTCACTATATTCAAGCAGCTCTCAACCAAGTTTCGATGTACCTGCACAATCTGGAATTCTTTGTTCCGCCAAGCTTGTATCCTCCAAAATAATTCTTGTTTATAATTTGTTTCATGGTGTCTTTTCCACTCCTATCGGTGGACCGTTTAACTTCCTTCTTTGATGGTGTCTTTTACACTCCCATCAGCAGACCGATGCACTTCCATCAGTTACGATTGTATGCCAGCCACTGCCCACTTGTCATTTCTAAGTGTCCACTTCCATCAGCTTACGCCTTTCTTTTTATGTGTACTCATGTTTTTTCCAACTTGTGACATTAGAACGCTCGTGTAACTAGTTATTAATAATTTAGTTTTCAACCAATCAAAACAATATTTAAACAAAAATTAAAATAAATTTCAATTTTGTAAAGCCGAATTTGCAAATATTTAACTTTATAAATTGTAAACATTATTTTTTGTGCATATGATTGGTTAAAAAAGGTTTGTGTGTTATTGGCGGATAAAGCAAATTAAACATTTTTTAAAGGAATGATTTTTCATTTTTTGTTTTATAAAATCATTTCATTAAATCTTTCTAAAATAAATAAATGTTATTTATTTTGACATTTTTTAAGAATGTTTTTTTAATGTATGTAATTGTTATTTTTATCAAAGAAAATCTCACAAAAATCAATGAACTATTTTATAGAGATTTGATTCACACTAAATCCATGACGATCTTAATATATTAATCTATATATTATACGTCAAGATATTTCATTTTTGAGGTGTATTTTTTTTTTTTTTTTAAATTTAAAAAATATGCCTCGAAAATGAAATATCTCGGTGTATAATATATAGATTAATATATTAAGATAGATAAGCTAGTAGCAGCCGCGACGTGTGTAACAAATTGAATAAATTAATATATTTAGGGTTATGATTAGAGTTAGCATTTAGGATTAGGGTTTATATCATGGTTAAACTACGATATTATGGTTAGATTAAATTTATGATATTGTGGTTAGGGTTAGGGTTAGGATTACGATTAGCATTAGTGTTATCATTATGAATAGGGCTAGATTTATGATTATGTTTAAGATGATCCGTAGGGCTAGGATTGGCATTAGCATATATAAAAAGGGTTACCTAATCCTAATTCTATCTTTAACCCTAACCCTAAACCTAATCCTAACACTAACTACAACACTAATCCTAATTCTATTTCTAACCCTAATTGTAACCCTAATCCTAATTAGTTATTTTCAACCATAACCCTAACCCCAATTCTTACACTATCTCTAAACCTAAACCTAATCATAACACAAACCCTAACATTAATCCTAATTTTATTTCTATCTCTAACAAAATCCCTAACCCTAATCCTAACCCTAACCCTAACCCTAAACCTAAACCTAATCCTAATTTTATCCCTAACCCTAACTCTAACCCTAATCTTAACCTTATCTTTAACCCTAACCCTAACCCTAATCCTAATTATATCTCTAAACATAACCCTAATCCTAATCCTAACCCTAACCTTATTTAATTTAATGTTAGATCCATCATAACCCTAACCCTAATGAAACCATCTTAAATCTATTTGAACCCTAACCCTAATTATGCCATAACCCTAACTCTAATTGAACTCTAGCCCTAACTTTGAAAGACATTGTTCCCCTCACACAAACCTCAATCCTAATCCTAATTATATCTCTAAACCTAAACCTAACCGTAATCCTAGCCCTATCTCTAGCCTAGCTCCAACTAATCCTAACCCTCACCCTAATTCTATCTCTAAATGTAACCTAACCCTAATCTTCACTCTACCTCTAACCAAAACCCTAACCCTAAACCCAATCATAACAAAAACTTCAACCCTAACCCTAATCCTAACACAAACCCTAACCCTAATCCTAACCCTATCTCTAACCCTATATCTAACCCTAAACCTAACCATAATCCTAATTCAATCTCTAATCTTAACCAATATACTAATCCTATCTCTAACCCAAACCCTAATCCTTATTCAAACCCTAACCCTAATCCTCATTTTATCCCTAACCCTAACCCTAATCTTGACCCTATCTCTAACCCTAACCCTAACCTTAATCCTAATGCTAACCCAACCCTAATCCTAATTATATCTCTAACCATAACCCTAATCCCAATCCTAACCCTACCCTTAATTAATTTAATGTTGGCTCCATCATAACCCTAACCCTAACCTTAACCCTAATTAAACTATCTTAAGTGTATTTGAACCCTAACCCTAATTGTGCCATAACCCTAACTCTAATTGAACTCTAGCCCTAACTTTGAAAGACATTTCTCCCCTCACAAAACCCTCAATTGTAATACTAATTGTATCTCTAACCCTAACCCTAACCCTAATCTTGGCCCTATCTCTAACCTAACCCCAACCAATCCTAACCCCAACCCTAATTTTATCTCTAGTTGTAACCTAACCCTAATCTTCTCTCTATCTCTAACCAAAACCCTAACCCTAAACCTAATCATAACAAAAACCTCAACCCTAAACCTAATTATATCTCTAACCCTAGCACTTACCCTAATCTTTACCCTATCTCTAACCATCACCCTAATCATAACCCTATTTGTAATGCTAACCCCAACCCTAATCCTAATTTTATCTTTATGCCTAACCCTAACCCTAATATTAGAACTAACCCGAACCCTAATCCTATTTCTATTTCTAACCCTACTCCTAATTCTATCTCTAACCCTAACACTAAGCCTAATCCTAACCCTATCTATAACCCTAACCCTAACCCTAACTCTAATTGCAACACTAATCCTAATTCTATTTCTAACCCTAATTATAACCCTAATTCTAATTTTATCTTTAACCTTAACCCTAACCCTAATCCTTACACTATCTCTAATCCTAACCATAACCCTAACCCTAATATGAACACAAACTACAACCCTAATCCTAATTCTATTTTTATCGCTAACCTGAACCCGAACCCTAATCCTAACCCTATTTCTAACCCTAATCCTAATTCTATCTCTAACAATAACCCTAATCCCAATCCTAACCCTACCCCTAATCAATTTAATGTTGGCTCCATCATAATGTAACCCTAACCTTCACCCCAATTAAACTATCTTAAGTGTATTTGAACACCAACCCTAATTGTGCCATAACCCTAACTCTAATTGAACTCTAACCTTAACTTTGAAAGACATTTCTCCCCTCACAAAACCTTCAATCGTAATCCCAATTCTATCTCTAACCCTAGCCCTAACCCTAATCTTGGCCCTATCTCTAACCTAACCCCAACCAATCCTAACCCCCACACTAATTCTATCTCTAATTGTAACCTAACCCTAATCTTCACTCTATCTCTAACCAAAACCCCAACCCTAAACCTAATCATAAAAAAACCTCAATCGTAAACCTAATTCTATCTCTAACCCTAACACTTACCCTAATCTTTACCCTATCTCTAACCATCGCCCTAATTGTAACCCTATTTGTAATGATAACCCCAACCCTAATCCTAATTTTATCTTTATGCCTAACCCTAACCCTAATATTAGCACTAACCCGAACCCTAATCCTAATTATATTTCTAACTCTAATCCTAATTCTATCTCTAACCCTAACACTAACCCTAATCCTAACCCTATCTATAACCCTAACTTTAAGCTTAATAATAATCATAATGCTAACATAAACACCAACCCCAATCCTAATCCTAACCCTAACCCTAACCCTAACACTAATTGCAATACTAATCCTAATTCTATTTCTAACCCTAATTATAACCCTAATTCTAATTTTATCTTTTACCTTAACCCTAACCCTAATCCTTACACCATCTCTATTCCTAACCCTAACCCTAATATGAACACAAATTGTAACCCTAATCCTAATTCTAATTTTATCGCTAACCTGAACCCGAACCGTAATCCTAACCCTATTTCTAACCCTAACCCTAACCTTAATACTATCACTAATCCTAATTCTATCTCTAACCATAACCCTAATCCTAATCCTAACCCTAATTGATTTAATGTTTGCTCCATCATAGCCTAACCCTAACCTTAACCCTAATTAAACTATCTTAAGTGTATTTGAACACTAACCCTAATTGTGTCATAGCCCTAACTCTAATTGAACTCTAACCTTAACTTTCAAAGACATTTCTCCCCTCACAAAACCCTCAATCCTAATCCTAATTCTATCTCTAACCCTAACCCTAACCCTAATCTTGGCCCTATCTCTACCCTAGCCCCAACCAATCCTAACCCCAACCCTAATTCTATCTCTAATTGTAAACTAACCCTAATCTTCACTCTATATCTAACCAAAACCCTAACCATAAACCTAATCATAACAAAAACCTCAACCCTAAACCTAATTCTATCTCTAACCCTAACACTTACCCTAAACTTTACCCTATCTCTAACCATCGCCCTAATCCTAACCCTATTTGTAATGTTAACCCAACCCTAATCCTAATTTTACCTTTATGCCTAACCCTAACCCTAATATTAGCACTAACTTGAACCCTAATTTTAATTCTAACCTTATTTTTAATTGTAACACTTACCATACTCAAATTCTAACCCTGACCCTAACCCCTACTAAACTCTAATCAAAATTAAATCCTAATCGTATAACCATAATTATATTTAGATATTAATAACCTTAACCCTAAGTGTAATGCCAAGCTCAATCCTAGAATCATAGTTGAACACTAATTAATCCCTAACTTGAACCTAATTCAAACCCTAATTTTAGATAATCCGTAACCCTAATCCCAAACATAACAAGGGTAATCCTAATTTTAATTCTAACCCTAAACCTAACCATTTTTGCAACCCTAATCCTACTTCTAAATGTAACCCTAATCCTAACATTGATCTTAGTTGTAACTTTGATCTACACATTATTACATATCATTCATTTATTAAATTATATAATTGATATATGCAATTTTAGGGTTAACAATTATTTGTACTCTATAACTATTTAGTTTAATGAAGTAAAATTGAATGCTTGGATTCATTTGTCTCTCATCAAATAATTAGTATCTATGTTCATGAATGAAAGATCTTTTAGTAAAAGTTGGTGACATAATTTGATTTTTTTATTGTTTTTATTTGTATTTATTTTTAGAGTTAAGATAAGATAGTTTATCTATTGATTATTTTAGATTAGATTCATAATTTTCAAACAATTTAGATCACCTCCATAAGTATAAAAATGGTTAGTTTTATTTTCTTAAAATTTCATTTAAAAATTGTAGAACTTCTTATATTTCTCAAACAATTTAAATCGCCTCCACAAATATGAAAATGGTTAATTTTATTTTCTTAAGATTTTATTTAAAAATTTTAGAACTTCTTATATTTCAAAATAATTGAATTATAAACTAAAATATATATGTGTATATAAAAAGCATTAAACTCAACATAGAAAAATTAATATTCTTCTTCAAATACACAACATATAGTGCCCGAAAATATATAGAAACATTATATTTACAAATTTAAAAAGGATTGTATAAAAATTTGACTCCCTCTAAAAACTAACTCCCCATGGGTCTATCTTTCCTATCCTGCCTCCCCAATCATTACAGATCAACCACTTAGTATCATTTCATTGCTTACAAGGCATTGTCTCCTAATTTAACTCTAACTCTCCACTTTTAGCATGAATCGTTGTTCCCCTAAAAATTTGAATTGTTACAAACCACTTCAAAATATAGAAAACAAAATTTTCTTACCTCCTAGTTTTGAGGAATCAACTTGCATCAAATGGCATTAACTCAACTATCAAAATAATTCTATTATTGATATATTCATGTCACTTGGGCTTCTCCTGTAGATTTATTACCTAAGTCTATCTTAAGAATGTTTTCTATCACCGCAAACTATGATCTTTGAGTTATTCACCTTCAAATGGAAATAGATATTGATATTTAGAAATTTAAGTGACGTAATGCCTCCGGAACCGCTTGCTGCAAAACCCTGTGACATCTCCTTTCATCGCGTCTTGCAGGCATAGGGAGGTTTCTTCAATAGATGGAGCTTGGAATTGGGTGCGACATTGCTCTAACAGTCGCTGTGGGCATGTGGATTCCTCTGGCTGCAACTTTAGGCGTGATGCGGCAAGGAACAAATCATCTAGCTATCCCGAAAAGATGCAAAATTCAACAAGGCTTCCGCGATGCCCTTCTTCTGTTTCGGGCATTCTGCATGGGGTTGTTGGTGTTGGGGGCAACCTGCCTTCATGTATGGGATTTCCATCAATTGGGGGTTATCGCCTCAAATCCATAGAGGCATTGATGCAAGGCACACGTGCTGGTGCCTTCTCTCAGACGCATTCTGACCAAATCCCACACCCTTCCCTGGATCGCCATTTTGAGATGCCGATTGGGTGTGATGTGGCCCCAAACGGGTTTCACATGGGGTCCTCTCCTGGTGGGAAATCCGAGATATTTGCTAATGTTGGCGGGGCTCTACCTTTTCACCGATCTAAAGTTATTCCAGAGGTATGCATGAGCAGAGACATTCATGACATAGAGGATTGTAGAAGCTTCCTTCCATTCAATTTTGTGTATCTGATTTCAGTTTGATTCGCTGGTGCTTCTCCTCATTGTTTTTGGGTGTTGTTTCTCCGTAACACACCTCTGTTGCTAAATAAAAGCATGAGCAATTTAAATCAGTTTTCTCTTAAATTTTTCCAAAATCTGTTACAATATTTATAAAAAAGCTTCCAATTTTTAGCATTTGAGATGCATATGTAGAGTTCAACAGTTGGAACTAAAACACCGATAAAAGAAACAAAAATTTGTATAGCTATAATTAAATAAAATCAATGAAGTTGATACCTGGTAATAGAATGACAACAAATAATACCATTAAAACAAACCATTTTAGTTGATCCATGATCTCCACACTCGGGCCTATATTGTTATGCAACAAGAATTTTGTTTCTTCTGTGATGGTAGAGATGATGATAAAAGCACAGAGTTACGAATGTTGAAACGCCTTACCTTCAGTTACATCAAGAAGACACCGCCAAAACACCGCCAACACATTATTTGTCACTGCCTCTCCACGTAAGTGCACATGCATGCAGAATACAAATTGTTTCTTTTTTCTTACCTCGTTACTTCTACTAGCCTCCTATAGAGGCTGCTGCCACTGTAGGGTTATGCCTCTTGGCGTAATAATGTGATAATGTTGCAGGACAAACACATTTCACTCCAACGGTGACGGTGACGGTGAAAGAAAACGGGAAAACGGAAAAGAAAAAAAGAATATTGACTGGTACAGCCAACTCTTCCACTACCGCTCATTGCCATCTTGTTTAATGTAACTGTCGCCAACACTTGTCGCTTCATTTCCATTGTAAATGCGTATATTAATAAATTTTAATCCATTATCAACAGCTTGCAGCTGACAGCACAATACGAATCGATTCTTTTTGCTAAGACCGTTACATTCGCTGGCCTTCTATAGGGGCTGATGCCATTATAAGCTTACGCCTCTCAGCGTAATAACCTATAAACCAAGATGTTGCAAATGTTTAAAATGTGAACTCATATTATAACAAAAACTATACCATCAATAATTAAGGGGTATATGTTCCTCCAAATTCACTTGGGACACTTGCTCCATTGCCTTGTTTGTTTAGCCATCTCACTCGATAAGAATTTGATTTGAGGTGGGCTCTTTGTGAGATAGGAACATCACTACTAGACCAATAACCTCTTGACCACTCCTACAATACACTTTAAGTAACAAATTTTAATAATTATGTTTATTTTTTAGAATTAAATTTTGAGTCCTAATGACTAATAATATTGATTATGTGTCATTTAGTTAGTGAGATATGTGGCACTTCTTTTTTACCACCTGGTGGAGCATTCTTGCCAACTTGAATTGAGCACTTTTATAGTGTCTCAAACTAGTCATGTTATATTTGAGAGCTTCCTTGTTTAAGATATCATTCAATTCCATTCCATTTTCTTTACTTCTAATCATTCAATTGTTGTATTGTATTCCTTTTTTTTTAATCTTATAGATTGAGTGTATGCTTGCTTGACTTGCATGACTCAATACTGCTAGAATTCAAGAAGATATCTTGTTGACATTAACATGGTATCAAAGTAAGAGGAAAGGTGAGGATGATCCAGAAGAGGTGGATTCCAGAAACAAAATTTTGGTGGACTCGGGAGGAAAGGATATTCCGGCTGGTAACTCTATGGTGGGGACCGCTACTGAGAATGGAGGTAATCGTAAACCTTGGTCTTCTTTGCTTGGGGTTAAACCAAATGTAAATTCAATCAAGTCCCTCCAGTGCGAAATATCTCTATCCCAGAGAAAATTAAGTTTTCTATCTTTGTGCCTGATTTGTTAATAGATCATAACATTGCTCTAATGGAAAGAACCCTGGTGGGTAATTTTATGGGCCCTAGACCAAATATTGAAGTGGTTAGGGATTTTTTCAAAAATAAGTGGAGAACTAATGGAAAAGTTTTAGTGGCGGCGCTCCTAAAGGGTTTTTTTGCTTTTGAATTTACTTGTAGGGAGGATATCTTAGCTGTGAGAAGTGGTGGTCCCTGGGTAATAGGGAAATCCTCCTTGGCTCTTAAGAAATGGACTTCAAATCTAGATATATTGGACTCCATCTTTGAGAATTTCCCAATGTGGCTTAGACTCCTGGGTCTCCCCCTGGAGTATTGGAATGAAGATTTCTTTAATGGCATTGCAAATTCTTTTGGTGAGCTTATGTCTATTGATTCTATGACATCAATGAGAAAGAGGCTGGTATTTGCTAGAATATGTGTGGGGGTGTCTCAGATGCTAACCTTCCTTCATCTATTGAAATTCTTTCAAAGTTGGGTTCTTGGTCGCAGGCTATTGAGTTTGAAACCATCCCTTTTTGCTTGTTTTAAATCTAGAAAATCAGGGCATTAGGCGAAAAAATGTCCTTTAAATGCCATCAAAGAAAAAGAGAAGTCTACAGGAATATCTAAAACTGTCTGGAGAAAGAAATTAGAAGGGGAAGGCTTAGAGAATAAGCAGATTGATGCTCAAGTGAACTTTAAAGAGGTTGGTTGTGAAGTAGGGACTAAGAGTGTGGCTTCTTAGGAACCCTAATGTAAAGAAACTATGGACACCTTGAATACTAAGGAAAAAGGAGAAAGTGTGGGGTTGGCTGAAGGGAATGATAAGCAGAGTCAGGAAGTAGTTACTATTTTTCCTTAGTTGAGCCCAGTTGGGAAGGATGATGGGAATCCTAGTTTGGAGGACATACCTATCCAGGGTTAGTCCTTGGAAATTGGTATACCTCTTCTACTCCCTTCCTATGAAGGTAGTATCCCCTCGGGTGTGGATTCCTTGTCAGAATCTATTACCCCGGGCTTGGTTAAGGACACCTTTGATAATCAGAGCCAAGCAAATGAATTTTTAAGTGATAACTCAACCCATTATTTGAATGGTCTCATGGAAACCTTACCTTTCCCAGAGAAAAGATTATTGTCTGATAAGGAGTGGGAATCTAGTAAAGAGATGGAAAGTCAAGAAGAAACCAATAGAGAGGAGGTTTTATCCAAGAAAAAGAAGAAAAAAGATAAACAAATGAAAACTCGAAGTGGAATCTCTACCAGGTCAAGAGCTAAGGCAGACTATGGAGCTACAAAGAACTCTCAAGGAAGAAGATCTATGAAATGTTTAAGAGAGCATAACAATTTTCAAGATATAGTGGATGGTTTTCAAAAATCCATCCCGGAGATTCTCCATTCCCCTGGGAAATCATGAAGATCATGTCATGGAATATAAAGGGGCTTAATAATCCCCACAAACAGGATGTTTTGCACAATTTTGTTAGGGATCACAAGCCAGATATTCTTCTCATTCAGGAAACTAAGATGTCTAAGGAAAAAGTGGAAAAGATAAAAATGTTTCAATATTGCAGCATACATGGAAATAACTCAAATGGTGCTTTAGGAGGAATTGCCACTTTCTGGAATAAGAACCTCATCAAAGGGGATCCGATATTGGAAGGCCCAAATCATGTTGGTACCAGATTCACCCATATCAAGGATAACTTTAGTTGGATCCAGTCAAATATCCACACCCCCAATGGTAAAGGTGCTAGAAAATCTTTTTGGAAGGAACTGGCTACCTTCCGAAGGATTTTAATAGTGTTTCTTGGGTTGTCATGGGAGAATTTAATACTCCCCTTCTGAATGAATTTTTTTTTGGAGGCTCCCAGATCAACACAGAAAGTAAAGAGGATCTTCAGGACTTTACCAATAATCAGGCATTGATCGATCTTGATTTTTAGGGTGCTTCCTACACTTGGTCGAATCGTAGAAATGGTATGGATTTGATCCAAGTTAGATTAGATAGAACTTTAATTTCTAATCAATGGTTCATAAAATATTATTGTTCTCTAAAAGCCCTCTCAAGGACTAGATCCGACCACTTTCCTATAAGTTTTGTTGTGAATCCTTTAAAGATTAAGAAGAATATCCCCCTTAGATTTGAAAAAATGTGGCTTTCCCATCCTCTTTTCAAAGAGGAAATTAGGAAATGGTGGAACATTGATATCACAAGGACTACTATGTTTAGAGTTGCCAAAAAACTTAGGGAAGTCAAATTCAAATTAAAAAAATGGAAAAAAGAGTCTTTTGGTAATATCTTTGGGATCAAATTTGACCTTCAAATGGAGTTGGTAGAGATTCAAAATAAAATCTAGAAGGAAGGATATTTGTATGATATAAAGGAGAAAGAGAATGAGCTTCTTATAAATTTGCATGGCATCATATCTAAAGAAGAGGAGTTCTGGAGACAAAGATCTAGAGCTTTATGGCTATCAGATGGAGACAAAAATACTAGGTACTTTTATTTTTTTGCCTCTAAACATAGGGTGGTTAATAGAATTTATCTTATTGAAGTGAATGGCAACAGGTTTGAGGAGGAGGAAGATATTAGAAAGCAATTTGTTATCTTCTTTAAAAATATCCTATATGAGAATGAGGAAATTAATCAAAATGATCAAGATCATTTGATAGAGGCTATACCTAATGTGGTTGGTTCGGAAGATAACTCTAAGTTGGTTGTTATCCCCTCTAGTGAGGAAATAAGGAAGGTTGTTTTTTTCTTTGAAGGGAATAAAGCTCTGGGTCCTGATGGGTTTCCTATGTTCTTCTTTCAATGGTTCTGGGAGATTGTTGGAGAGGATGTGGTGAATTCTATTAAAGAATTCTTTGGATCCAGAAGTCTCCTAAAAGAGTTAAATGCTACTTTTTTGGTCCTTATTCCCAAGAAACCTAGAGTGGTGGACTTTGATGCTTTTAGACCCATAAGCCTCTGTAATTCTCTCTATAAAATTATTTTGAAGGTTCTGACTTCTAGGCTTATCATAATTTTTTCATCTCTAATATCACCTCAATAGAATGGATTTGTTCCTGGCAGGTAGATCCTTGATTCAATAGTCATTATGCATGAGAACATCCACTCCCTAGTGGATTCAAAGACTAAAGGCTTTCTCTTAAAGCTTGATATATAGAAATCCTATGACAAAGTGGACTGGAAGTTCTTGTTTAAAATTTTAAGGGCATTTGGGTTCAGTAACAGGGTTCTTAAGTTGGTGGAGCGGCTTGTTTCTCAACTTCAATTTTTGTCATGGTAAATGGTTCTTCTTCGATTTTCTTTCAAATCTCTAGAGGTCTAAGACAAAGAGATCCTATATCTCCCATCTTATTTACTATTATGGCTAAAAGTCTTGGAAGAAATTTGGAAAGGCTGATTGATCAAAGATCCCTCGTTAGTCTTAAACCGTCTTCCAACAATCTGATTTGTTCCCATCAACAGTTTGCTGATGATACTATGCTTATGGGTAGATCTACTGTATCGGAGGGGAAGAATTTGAAAAAAATATTGGATGTGTATGGGAGGGCGTTAGGCCAGATGATTAATAGATAGAAAATCTCTCTCTTCTTCTTTAATATTCTTGAACACAGACAGGTCAAAATTTCCAAAATCCTTGGTTGCAGAGTGGAGTCTTTACCTACCACCTATCTTGTCTTACCTTTAAGCCTTAAACCCCATGACTCCTTTTGTATTTCATTGGTTGAGATTTTTAGCAAGAAGCCTGTAGGGTGGAAAGGAGCTCTTCTAATTCAAGCAAGTAAAATACAGTTCCTCAAAGCTTCTCGTCAAAATCTTTTGAAATATGCTTTAAGCCTTTTTAAAATCCCTGCTAAATTTACAGATGCTATTGAAAAGATTCAAAAAATATTTCTTTGGTCGAGTGTTGAAGAAAGAAAAAGGTTGCCTTTAATAAAATGGGATTTGGTGTGTAGACCAGAAAAGGTCGGGGGTTTAGGTCTTAGAAAAATCATAATGATTAATAAGACTCTTCTTGCTAAGAAAATATGGAGATTATTTTCATCCTTAGGAGAATGGAATGAAATTTTGATTAGAAAAACATGGCAAATAATAGATCTCTCAAGGTTATGATCAAGACTCCCCTTCTCCCCCAAGGATCAGCTTGTTGGAATAATATGATTGTTGGAAGAAAGGTGGTGGAATTAGGAGTGGGATGGAAATTTAGGAGTGGAAATAAAACAAGGTTCTGGGATGATAGATGGTTGTTCAATGAGTCCCTTGCTAAAATTGATGTTTTCCGCGGGTGGGCTGAGATATGCAAAGCTAATTTTGGAATGTATGTTAAACATTATTAGTAGGATGGTAAGTGGGTGGATTTGTGTCAAGTTAGTCAGGTTCTGGCTCCAATTCAATCCTCCTTAGTTGTAGTCAGGCTTAGCCATGGCCCAATGGATGATTGTTTTGCTTGGAAAGATGAACCCTTGGGTAACTTCTCTATTTTTTCGGCGCTTTCCAAGCTGTCTTCTTCCCATGTCTCACCCCCTTTCTGTTTGAATGCTTGGATCAAACACCTGTTACCTAAAGTTAACATTTTATTTTGGATTCTTCTTCAAAATAAGGTGCTCATGATTGACAATCTCTGAAAGCGAGGTTTTCAAATCCCCAATAGATGTTAGCTCTGCAAGAATGAGGCTGAGTCAGTTAGTCATTTGTTTCTTCATTGTTCATTTGTTGCTTTGATATGGGAAAAACTTCTTAATTGCTAGCATATATCTTGGGTGTTCCCCTTGTCAATTGAATATTTTTTTATCTAATGGAAAACCCCTTCTCATAACCCTTCTATTCGGAGGCTGTGGGATTTTTCCTTCCCTCATGTTGCATGGGGAGTCTGGAAAGAACAAAACAATAGAATATATAGGGATAAGGAGACTTCGGAGGCTATAGTGTTTGATAAAATTCTCAGATTAATGATATAAAATTTCAATGCTATCCCCCAAAAGGATTGTAACCTCGAGAATGTGGCTTGCTCTTCCTATGATCCAAGGATAGCTAAGGAATGGAAAATAAATTTTGATGTGTCAAGGGATCCTAAACTTGCTAAGAAGGATAGGGAGGGCGTTAGATGGACTTTTCTGCCAAATGGTTGGATTAAATCCAACTTTGATGGGGTTGGTAAAGGCAATCCTGGCACGACAGGATGTGGCGGAGTGCTTAGGGATTCTTTTGGAAACTTTTTAGGGGTGGTTGCCACTCCCCTAGGATCACAAACCAATCATTTGGTTGAGGTTGTCAGAGCTTTTCATGTCATAAATTTGGCTCATAGATTGAATTTTAAAAACCTTTGGCTTGAAGGGGATTCCAAAAATATTATTGAATGTCTCCTAGGTAGCCCCCCCCTCTTGGACCATCAAGACTTGGATTGATGAAGCTAATTTGACCGTAGCTAAGTTTGATAATATAAAGATCTCCCATGCCTTTAGAGAAGCCAATGTTGTGGTGGAGTTTTTGTGAATGAAGGGGTTAAATGCAAAGGACAACGCATGCGGCTAAATATCAGTGATCTAGACGCTGAAGTTCGAGCCTTATTGAACTATGATGTTACACATGGGAAAGAAGCGATTCACTTTAATAATGAAGATGGAACAGGGTAAGTACATCAATAGCATAAGATCATAAGATTGCATTGGGCTGACTTAATTAACTTTTTTAGCAAGAAAGTTTGGCATGCTTTGTGGGTTTACAGGCTTGGCGGTGCCATTTTGCACCAAGATTTCGTTTCTGATAACAATAGAAAATATGAGTCTACTAATATGGGAGGAGAAAGGAAAAGGTTTGAGCTAAAAAGTTTTGAGATGCACACAAGAAACACGAAAGTTTGGAATCAAGTTAAACGTGGGGGTTTGCTTCCTTTTCTGGAGAAACTCCATGTGTCGGATCAGGAAGCCACTAAGTTTTTTGAAAAGAACTGGAACAATGGTGAAATCGCCCTTTTTGGAAAAAAAGTTAAGCTTGATGAAAATCTCATAGTTGAAGTGACTGGTATGTCTACTGAAGGACACAATTTTTTTTAGGACAGGAAATTTTCAAATGAAGTGATGATCAGATTCCTGAAGAAAGACAAGGAAAAATTAAAATTAGTGAAAGTTTCAATAGCTACTTTGAGGCTAACTCCATTAAAGCAATCTGGAGAAAATTCCTTCGCATTGTTATGGAGTATATCACCTTGGATGGGCGTTTCACCAGGGTTTATGGTTACCACTTTTCCTTGCTCAATCACTTATGCCATAAGGTGAGTGTTTCTCTTCCTTATTACTTGTTATGTTCTTTACGTAATAGTCTAGAAGACCATAAGAAAAACCCAAAAATATATCCTATCATACATACTAGATTGATTAGATTAATCTTTGAACATTTTCAAAAAATGTCGACCCTTTCTAACCCTACCGCCTCTTCGGTCTCTAAGGATGATGACACCGAATCTAGTTGTTCAGGGGATAAACCTAAGTTGAGCTCGGAAAGAATTGTTCTAAACCCTCCTTCCCTTGTCCAGTCAGGTAAGAAAACCTAGGTTCATAATCCCCAGCCCATTAAAGTTAGCCCTGCTACTGAGCTTGAAAGTTCTATTCCCAAAGCCAAAGTCATTGGTAAGAAATCCCCTGTTAAAAACCTTGTTCCTTATCCTAAGGACACTCCTGAGGATAATTCTGAGGAGCCCAATGCTAGTAATAACTCTTCCTCATCCTTCCCGTTGATAGACAGAGAAGAAAGAACCAAGTCCCCTAGAGCCCTTGACCCTGCTGAAAATTGCCTCAGTCTTGATAGGGAACCTACTGCTGATTTTCTGGGCTTAGCCAGGAATAATGCTACTGACTATTTTAGAATGTCAAAATGGGTCTTCCATGAGATTAATTACCTAAAACTAAAAAAATGGGCCCTCCAAATCAAAATGGAAGAAGTGGAAGCTAAGGTTACCATGTTGAGCAAGATGGAAGTAGAGCAGAAAGAGAATACTACCAGTAAGGAGGTCAAGGACAATGCAGGTAAGGACAGAAGGATAGAAGCTAGTTTTGAAAAAATTAAAAATGTAATGAAGACAATCATAGAACAAAATCATAGAATGGCGAGACACAATACTATCATTATCAGTGCTATGACTGAGAAGCTGGATAAAGCCCAACAGGGTTCTTTGGTTGTCGATTTGGAAGAAGATAAAGATAAAAACCAAGATGAGGATACTAGGATTTCGAAGAGAACTAGAGCCAATTTGAAAAGGAAGGCGCCTTTCACTCCACAAATGATTCAAACTTTCAAGAAGGGTGTCCAGGAGATGCAGGACCTAGAGGCCGAGAGTGAGAAAGTTCTGAAGACCCTGGATTAGTTGTTGTTGGTTTTTGTTCTTGGCTCTAGCTAGTTTTTTGTTGGCCTTTGCTAGCCTTTGCTGGCCTTTTTTGGGGGGTTGTTGCTTTTTTCTGGGTTTTTCTTTCTTTGCAGCATGTTTGATTCCATGGAATTTCATGTTCCTTCTTGTTTTTCGTTGTAAACTTTGTGGTTTCGAGTCCTTGTAAAACCCATTTTTTCCTTCATCAAAAACATGGTATCAGAGTAGGATGTTGGTTGATTTGATATTTGAGATTGTTTGTGAAAAAACCAAAATTGCATGCTTTCTAGTTGTTGTGTGTGTTTTTTTGTATATTTCATGAAGATTTATGTAGAGGTCACAAGAATTGTATAGCCTGAGTACCTTGTTTGCATGGAAAATATTTGTCTTTGCATGTTCCTTGGTGTGATTGGTTCCACTTTGCAAAGCCTTGATTGAAAGGTATTATGGTTTCTGTGTGGTAATTGTTCATTGGAAAGCACCACTATGAGTTTGATGGTTCTAGTGCAGGCCAAAACTATCAAGGATCAATTGATTAAAGAAAGGGCAAGAATCTATCTTGTCTTGATCGAGTTGTGTTTTGTATGGAAGAGAATGATAGAAGTAGGCAATGGATGATCCATTGTGAAAGCATTATTTTTTATAGGAGAGGTAAAACCAACAATTATTATTAGATCCATCGGCCTCTCATCTAGAGAGGCATATTCAAGATAAAAGCTCGTACCAAAATTTGTTTGCAGAGGTGTCTAGACTCGACCTACTGGCTCCCTCAATCATTTGACTTGGAAATGATAGTGATTGCATATAGAAGAAAATTCTTGACTTGGAGGGTTTTTTTTGTTTATCTGCATTTTAGAGTTTCGCCTCCAACGTAGCATCATGGATCCACGTTGTTCCAGTAAAGGGAATTTTTTATCACAAAATTACAACAACTATCTTTGCCATCACCACACAGTGGGGTAAGTGTATGGAAATGGTATATAAAAAGGGAACAAAAGTGGTAAATTTTTTTCTAAAAAAATTAGCTAAACTTGAACTTTAATTTGAGTAATTTGAGATTCATGCACTCAAAATTTTAAGATATGACGAGAACAAGAATTTTAGTACTCTGAATCTAGTTTATAAACTACAAAATGTTTAAAAAAATAGTTATGATTAAGAGGATGAAATTTTATGATCACACAAAAGTGTTCCTTTTTCTCACTAAAATATAACGTGGTGTTTGGTGTGTTCCCCCTTTTTTTTTCTTGTATCTAGTATTTTTAAAAATTGATTGGTAGAAACATAACTACGAGTGAGTACTAAAAGTTGTATATTTTTTAAATAATTTTTTAATGATTTTTCAAAGTGGATGCATCCTAAGAATAACATCATTGAACATGTGTATCACATAAATTGCACTTAAATAATAAAAAAGGTAATTTTTTTCGATGTGTAAAGAATGAAATGTAGAATAATCCTTTTTTTTTTCAAATTTTGACAAGTAGATCATGTACCGTAGAATAATCCTTTTTTTTTAAATTTTTAACAAGGCCTTGATTTAGTTTTGTGAGGCATTTTATGCATCCACATTAGGTCTTGGACCTTTGCAAACTAAATAAAATGCATTTATTGATGTCTTGTGAAGGTGTTGTGCAGTGTTGTAACACATTTCTACACTTTTCTAGATTCTTCTTATTATAATTCATCTAAATGTCACTTTTTTATTCATTATCAAGTCCTATTTTAAAGTGTTGTAAAGTCTTGTAACAAGATTTCACACTTTTCTAGGCTTTTCATCACCATTTACACCTTTCTTATGCTTTATTTGGCCCCTTTATGCACTTATTGGTCATATTTAAGTGTATTTTTGAATTCAAACTTGATAAACATCATTAAATACATCTTAATCCATAATACCCACTTGCATGCCTTGAGTGTGACCCATTTTCCATGGGTGGTGAATGAGTCCCTCTTGGCACAAAATTCAAAAAATAATCAAATTTCTTTCGGGTTTTTATTCTTAAATGCCTTATGTCAGCCTGTGATGTAGTATTTTTGGGTAATTAGGGCATAAGTGTGTATAAATATATGTTTTTTCTCTCATTTTTAACCCTAATTTACTAATTCATTCAATTCTATTTATTCCATTCTTATTTCATCATTCCTCAAGTCCTCTTATCAAGCAAGTTAGGGTTTCATCATTGCAAGTCATCAAGATAGCTTCCAAAGACATTCAAGGGAAGATTCTTCATGTTTTGCTTCAGAAATTCAAGATAAAACATCATGGAAAGGTATTGAATCCATTATTACATGCTTCATTACATTCTTTCATCATTTTGGTTTAATCACCTAAAAGGGGTTTGACCAAGGCAAACCTCGGCCATGCCCTAACATCGAACATTTCTCTTTCTCTTCTTGTTTCTTGTAGATTTAGGCATCTTGGAGACTTAGAAATAATTGAAGGTCAAGTTGTGAATTTTTTGAAGACATCTTCCTATTGTCTAAGGAGAAACATCAGCAAAAGGTCTCCTTTAGACCTGAATCTGGTAGTTTCATAACCAAACACCTAGAGAATCAAAAAGTGTAGATCGAGGGCTTTAGTTTCCTCTTTTGAATCTTCAGAAATTCAAAAGTGGTATGATTCACCATGGATGGTGAATGAGTCCCACTACTAGGTCCGATTCTAGTTTTCTATATTTTTAGATACCCTTTTGTCCAAAACAGGCTTTGGAACAGTTTCTCAGATTTGGGACTGATTCACCCAGAATGGAAAATGAGTCCCACCAGGCCTAAAAATTAGCATCAATATCATTTCAAAAGTCATTTCCAGCCTGCATCAAGATCTCAGGTGCACACTTTCAATTTCATCCATTTCTTTTACAGTTTACTTTCATTTCGAAGTGTTTTGCATATCACAATGTGTTTTACAAAAAGTTACATTCCTTAGGTTTTACATTAATAAATCATTTCTTTTATTAGTTTCTTCCATTCAAACATTGCATCTAGGAATATTACATCCATTTTCCATTCATTATCACATGAACTTTGGATGTAGCATTGTGCATTTTGGCCCATTCTTTCTCCTTCTAGGTGAAAAACCCTAGAAATGTTAAAAAGACATAAGGTTTCCAAAATCCCACGCTACAAATCAAAAGCTATAAAGAAAAATAAACACATATATATTTAAGAAATATAGAAACATTACTAAAATAAATTAAAAAATAAATATGTTAATGCATTTCAAATATTAAAAAAATTGTATGGCTAGAAAGCTTATGAGATGTGAAAATTTGGTGGTAATGTTATTAAAAATTATTATGTAATGTGTAAACCCAATGAAATGCAATTCGAGAAACTCCATTGAAGGTCAAAATAATGTAAAATGGAAGTAAATTAACATTCCAATCCTTAGGATTACTATCTAAACTATTCCAAAGAAAAAAGCGTATGAAACTTTTTAATTAAAAAATGTGAGCATGTTTTGTGCAACACAAAACACAAACACATTTTGTAGAACATGAGATGTATTTTTTATAATTTAATTAAAAAAAATCCCATTTCTTAAAATTAAACACTCCCTCTCTCTCTCTCCCTTTGTATCTATATTTCTCCTTTATCTCTCACTTTCTCAAGCTATCCAACCCTCTCAATCTATCTCGCTTTATCATTCTCCTTATCTCTCTCTCCCTCTCTCTTGTCTTTTTTTATTTCTCCCCTTCTCTATCTGTGTGTGTATGTATGTATGTATGTATGTATGTATGTATGTATGTATGTATGCATGTATGCATGTATGTATATGTATATGTATATTTATATGTATATGTCTATGTATATGTATGTATATGTATATATATGTGTATGTGTATATATATACCCCTCTTCACCTCTTTCTCCCTCTCTACATCTCTCTCCCCTCTCTTTTTCTTTATATTTATCCCTCTCTCCCTCTCCCTCTCCCTTCTCTCTCTACCTCCCCCTCTCTCTCTCTTTATACATATATATATATATATATATATATATATATATATATATATATATATATATATCAATGTAACATGGTTAGATAATATGATCAAATACAATTGGAATTAACAAAGAAAACAAGTAATTGACCATATTCAATGAGATTATTTACAATTAATAAACAAGATTCAATTTAAACATGAAATATCAAATTAATGCAATTGAAAACCTAATTATAAAATGTAAACCTCAATCCTATTAGGGGATTAGTGTTGGAATTGATGTGGAGTACTTAGCTTCAAGCTTGATCCATGATAGATGATGCAAAAGCTTCAAAGGTTGATGATAATGGTGATTCACAAGTGTAATTGGATTAAGGACGAGTAATGAAAATGAGTATATTTTGGTTACTTGAATGCATGTGAATGAGAATTCATGTAAAATGAAGACTATTTATAGATTTTTGGAATGAATCAATGGTTGAGATTGAATTGGCTAATCAATGGATGAAATTGAAGGAGAGATGAAGACATGGATTGAAAAGATCAAATCAAGGGTTGATAATGCCTAATGACATGGATCAAGGATTTTAATCAAAGGTCCAAATTATTTGAGGCAATAGAAAATCCATTGATTTTAGGAGCATGTGCGAGATATTTCCATGTGGAGGGAAATATTCAAATTTGAAAAAAAAAATCCATGAGAATATTCTTTGAACGATAGGAGAAAATAAACCAATTAAACAATTTAATAAATTATTTAATTGTGCAAGTGGAGTGAATCAAAGACTTTAATTAAACAATCTGAAATTGTTTAATCAATGTGGATTTATGACATTCAATTAAATAATTTGCATTATTTAATCAACAGAGAGAAAAATTAGTGTGAATGTGATTAATTAATCAATTAAAATTAATTATTCGATTAATAGGAGAAAATAGTGAATTTAATTAAAAAACTTAACATTATTTAATTTTCAATAGATGAATTTAGATGAATCAGGAGAGAAATGGTGTTACTATGCAAAATCTTGGTGTGTGATATACTCAAGACATTTCTAAGTGTCTACATTTTCCCCCTCTTTGAAGTGAGGTACCTGTTGTGTTGCTTCAAAGAACTGATATTGCTTGGATATAATTTTCTTTTTTGACTTTATTCTAATGCCCCATTGTGCCCCAATGGTTAATAGAATATTGGTATGTTGCCCCTTGAAAGATCGAGCAGAAAAATTGACTTTCGAGTCGAGCTCATGATAAGACTACGAGAATAGTTTGGCTGTGAAGAGGACAAGAAATAAGTCCTAAGACCTTAATGAAGCGAACATGGTAGGATATAAAGTGATAAAATGGAGATACAAGGCTAAGACCCTAGGTTTGAAGTGCATATATGTGAGATTAGGTCAATTTCCAACTCATTTGCACACTTTACTTTTGAGAATTTGAGATATCTTAGAGTGATTCTATTGATTCCAGCTTAGATTTCCTCCAGAGCACCTGACACTATGGCATGTAGAGTAATTTCCACACACCGCGTAGATCAAGTCCACAAGTTCCAATGGCCAATTGACATAGGACCATTCTATGTACCCCAAAAAAATTCTCTTGGATGCATTTCTAGGTAGATAAATGTAGGGTATATTAGGTCAAACAAAGGCATCACATTTTGGGTGACACTTCTGAAACCCAATGTGATGCCTCTACAAAATATGGTGACACCTTTGCATTAGGCATCACTTTTCAGCATATGCATTGGAGATTCAAAATACATTGACACTTTTATTTTTTTAACGCATTTGCATAAAATATAGCGACACTTTTGCATGAATTTAGAGACCTGCCTTTGCATAGCAACACTAAAATAACGATGCTTTTACATTATGGAAATTCCTTTTCTGGATAGCACCGCTATTACAAAATAGCGACATGTTTTCCAAGCCAATAGTGTGACACCTTTGCAATAAAGGCTCGCTTTTGCATTTTAGGGATTCTAACTTATATTTTTTCCAAATTTTTAGTAAATTGACATCGTGTGCATTATGCGTCCAGGTTGTCTTCTATCCTCTACTTTCTCAAGAGAGGAGATCATATATTCTAGAGTGGCTAACTAGAATAGGTGAGTTTGACATCATATTCCTAGGAGTGGTCAAATTATATCACATCTCCTTCATACTAGAGATCCAGACTCATCTAGCTCTAATGACTGCATTAGTAGAGTGTTGGCACTCAAAGACCTCTTCCATCTACCTTTTGATAGGCGAACCGATAGTGACCCTGGAGGATTCTAAGGGTACTGATCCATGGTGATAGAATCATTTATGATGCATAACTCAGCCTCAATGCCATGTTTGACATGTTAGGAGTTAAGGATCTTTAGCTAGAGGGGGGCCATATTGACTTGCAACAATTTATTTGCCAATCTAGCAATCTCCTCTTGGTTATTTTGGGGCTCATTATGGGAGTCTCGGTTCTAGATAGGAGGTCATATTTATTTAGCCCAAGATGGGGTGTGGTGCTTTAGATTATTATGGAGGGCATCCATGTCTACACTTGGGGTCCCTACATTTTGGCTACCTTATATCACGATATGCACCAGGTTGTATATAAAGATAGAGCTAGCATATTTGTAGGGTGACTATACTACACATATGGGCATGGAAGCACATTATGGTGCTCCAACCAATCATGGCTATCAAACCTATAGAGGAGGAGGACCCGATAATATAATGGTATGATGGGATGACCACCCTCTAGCACATAAGGGCAGCAAACATAGCCTATTGGTGACAAGTCATTAACAACATGACTATTTTTACATGGAGACCCTAGATACAGGCTTAGGCTAGGGAGGAGGATGTTACTCACTTGGGATACTACAAATACACCCAATTGTTTATGGGTCAATCTATTCATATCATTGAGAGATGTCTACCTAATCAGGTTGCTCACCAATGTGGGGAGCAATAGGATGCTCCAGGAGATGACTATTGTTTATCTATGCATAGCCATATAAAGAGATTGTTGAGTGGGTCCATAGATAGTCCCACTGACTACTATTGATGACTTCACTTTGCTGGTACTAGTTCCATGGATTTATGCAGGTGGGCCAGATGATCCTAGTACTACCCCAAGATATGATGCTTGGCTCACTCAGTACAGATTTGTTAGACTCATAGATCTAGTAGGGGCCAATGAAAGGTGTAGGGGTGAAAAAGGTAGAGAAGGAAAAGGAGGTTGAGGTGGAAGAGATCACATTCAAATTTTGGGAGAGGTGCCAAGGTAAGTTCCTGCATAGGTACCATAGGGGCCACCTCCAAGTCCTCCACTACACATGCACAACATCACATAGTAGCAATTATTGTCAGGGCTCTAAATCCACAGTTATAGGCAGTCACCCAAGAGAGATAGATCAGAGGACTGTTGAGTGGGACCAAGCCCGCCAGGAGAGGGATTCCTACATGCATGAGAGAGATACTACTCAAAAAGAGCGAGACACCTTTAGATAGCAGCAAGATCAGGTTCATTAGGAGAGAGACTAGGAGAGGACCCAAAGATAGTAGATAGAGCTACAACTAGCATAGGAGATTACACACAGATAGCAGTTTGATACTACCTCCCATATGCAAGTTCAAATGGTATTGGGTTCCCTATATGGATAGGCTATGGAAGAGACATCTTATTATAGGACTATGTACTATATGTAGGTTCCTCCCCACAAGTGACAACTTGATTTTTCACTGAGGAGTTCTTTGGTGTTGAGGGGATCAGCTGGTGGTCCATCAGTGGGCTAATCATGATGAGTGGTTCCATCACTTAGTGGACACAAAACACCATCGAGGGAACGCAACAAAGAGGACCAGGAAAGTAGAGTTTCACTTCATGTATAGATGTATACATTTTTGATGTAGTAATAATTTATGATATGTATCATAAAATTCACTTTTTGGATATATGAGATGAGTGATTTATGATGCAACATTTATACTATGATGTCCTATTTTATGTTTATGATCCTATGTGATGTATGTATGCTTATGGATGCATTATGGATGAATTATGTATGAATGCAGATGTTTATATGAAGGATGATGAATATTTCCTTTATTATGTGAATGATATGATTGGGATGCATATGTACATGTATGTAGGATGGATGTAATGCAATGCTATGGATGATTTCCTTTTTTATCCTTTCACATGATATGCAATGATTATGCAGGATGTATGCCATGAGATATATGCTAACGATTTGTGGATGCATTTATATTATTATTTTTGTATGTCATGGTACCAGGATGAAAATGTTAGCAAGGATAAAAGTATAAGAATGAGATGGATATTGATTAGCCTTTATTATTTAGATTGATTTAGTATTCCAACAAACCTATGATTATTTGAAATTTTATTGGATATGTGATGAGATAGGATAGGTGAAATTATTTTTGCTTCTCGGATTAGGCTTAATTTCATCATAGCAATCCTTATTTTTGATATAGAAAATAGACATAATGCACCAAGGTATTGAAAACTAGGATGACATTGTATCTAATGCATGGAATTTGACTTTGTAAGATAGGAGTATCCTTATTCATACCTGACATATAGAAACCTTTTTTGATCATGTGAAATAATGAAGCCATCGAAGTAAGGAGACTAATACACAAAAGGTATGAAGAACCCAATATGTCCTAGCTGTTGTTTTACTTGAGACTAGCCCTATACACACAAGGAAATTATTCACCAAGGTCATATCACAAGAATATCCAACAAGCATAGAAAATGAAAGCAATGATCAATTCCTTTCTCTCTAAAGTATTTTGTAGACATCATTGAGAGATCATCGGAATTGACCAATAAGATAAATCATAAGAAAATAAAAATGAATCAAACAATCAATGTTATTCATCTCTCTTGCCAAAGGATGTGTTTAAGGTGATTAATTCTATTTGATAGGTCATTGATATAAATATTAACCAACCTATTTAACCATGATCAAGACTTGAGTTTTTTGCATTTTAAAGTTTTGTGTTTCATTGATTCTTATCCTTATTTCCATTTGTGTTGCCAAAGGTTGAAGGTGACAATTAATTTATTATGGGTGAGTTTATTGCGAGTGAAAGTGAGATGGGACAGGTGATTTTGTTTTTTGAAATATTTCAATGTTTTTGACTTTTTGAAATGTTTTGAGGTTTTTTCTGGTATTTTGAAGTTATTTGAATTTTTTGAGTTTTATGAAGATATTTTAGGCTATTTTGGGTTTTTCAAAGTTTTCTAAATGTTTTTAGTTTCTAGTTTTCAAAATGTTTTGGGTTTTCCATGGTTTTCTAAATGTTTTGAAATTTGAGTTTTCCAAATGTTTTGGGTTTTCCAAGGTTAGACCAAGAGTACAAGACTTAAAGGGGGGAAGGACCTATGCCTCGAGGGCTCATCAATGATTTCCTTACCTATGTACACGCATAAAGGCAACATATTTTGACTGACCCTGACAAGTGATAGTTTCTTAGAATTGACTCCTAAGTGATTAACCTAGGCCTTGGGGGCTCATCGATGATGGCCTTGCCTACATACTCACACAGAGGCAACATAGTTTGACTATTGCACCTAATAACATTTTTTCTTTTGATATTTTTGACCTTTCAATGGGTTTTTGACCTTTTTATGAGTTTTTGATCTTTTTATGGATTTTTGACTTGATTTGGATGTTTTAAGGATTTTGAAATGTTTCAAATGTTTTTGGATTTTGAAGAATGTTTCAAATGTTTTTGGATTTTGAAGATGGGTAAGTGCACCAATATGTGACACAATTTTGAATCCAAATTGGAAAAAAATGGAGAAAAACATCTAAATTGAGAATTTGGTGTGTACCAAATGCAAAAGTGAATTAAAAGAAAAAAATGCATAACCTCATTTTCTTTTCAACTTGTGGCTTGGCATGGAGGTTTTTAGCTTTGCGACTCGTGCTTTCCAAATCTCTTCCATTTTTTGACCTCTTAGCTTGCAATTCTTCACGAGGATGCTGCCAACACGTCAAAGAGGTTGAAGATTGTGAAGAGGTATGTATTTTCATTTTTTTTATTTCAAATTTGATTTAGAATGTAGATTGAAATAGGTCTTTTTAATAAAAATTTGTTCTAATTCTCAGGGAATGAATCTCCACCTCCAAACATTGAGAATTCACAATCAGCCCCTCACAAAGAGCCTCCTATACAAGAACAACCCAAAACCCCTCCATCAATTCATAGGCATCCTCAAGGAACACAAGAAAATATCCTAAATCAAATTGAAAACAATAAAAGAGACATTGAACAATTAATTGGAAGATTAATTGAGCATGTTGAAACCCACCCTTATAGGAGAGGGATTGTCAAATCATTGAATTCAATTGTATCTCATGTAGGAGAAATGAGCAAGAAAATAAATTTTTGGTCAAATAAGAGGCATGAGATGAGACAATTTTATGCTAGTGGTTTGTCATATGCAAATGTGGAAAAAAAAAAAATTAACAAATCCAACTTGTGTGCCCTATTTACAAACCTGAGAACCAATGCACCTTTGTCTCATGCATGTAAGAGGTTCCCCATCCATTGGTTCTACCATGAGTTAATTAAAAAAAAAATTGGGAGCAGTGGTGGATAGTATTTGACCAACCTCCATGCAATAAACATGAGGTACCATAATTATTTTTGAGGAAACTCTATTATGAGTTTGTCCTCAATAAGATGCCAAATTATTTTGACATCTTAGACTTTCAGGGTAGAGGTGGGGGCTCCACACATGATAGACCTGTTGCACAACGTAATCCACAATTGGCACCAAGACCCTTGGCCAAAACCATGGTGGAACATGTCGTTGTCCCTTCCATTGTTAAGGACAATGTAGAGGTGGACAAGTTGGAGTCAATTAGCTCGCTCACCCAGACCATTATATAGTGTGTGAGGCCTCTAGTAGAGCCTGATGTGGAGGAGACGTGTAGGTCCCGAGCTCCACTACACCATTATGGTGCTTGTGGTGTTGTTTGCATGTATGATTATCAGAGTGCTCGAGATGTAGCTACACACAACCTACATCAGTTGCAAAGGCAATGGATTTCACAGATGATTTGTTGAACAATACATTTGACATTGAAATTAGGTAAAATTTAGCAATTTCATTTAATTTATTTATTAAATTATATTTTGAAATTTATGAATAAATTAGTAGAATATCAATATGATGAAATTTTAGGTTTGGATTGTTCATGGGGCGTGATCCATTCCTGTAGACCCTTATTCATTCTCGATATTGATTCCATAGGTATGCAACTAGTATTAAAGATATCATTAATGCATTTGAACAATTGAATGTTATATTTGATTGTTTGTCTCATAACATGCTTTGGATGTCAAACAGTTTTTTGGTGGACCTTCGACCTCCACACCTCATAATTCATGTCCTCAAACAACTTTCACTTAGGTAGCCTTTATTCATTAATGGTGTTGTAAAACAATGTTAGCTAGTTTTCATAATTTTGTGTATACAAATCTAAAAAATTGATGAGAAACACAAACGTTGGTTGGTCTTGTGAGATCCTAATTATATTTTCCATTCAATGTCCATCTCATTCTTCCATTCCTTTCATCACACATATTTTAACCATTTTATATCACATATCCCAATCTTTAACACCTTACATATTATACCACCTTCCTCCATATTTCATCTTATACACATATTGTTACAAGAAACCTTTCCTTATGTTCATTATTGACCAAATATCTAATACATTATTACTACCCACTTCAAGTTCCCACTTCATATCCTATATTCAAACATTAGACACCACCTAATTCACTTTATGGTCTACTATTCCCTCCTAATTACTTCCCATTAACCTCTAGTATAGTTCACCATAAAAATGTTTTACTATCCCATCCTAGCTCATCCAATTAGTCTCTACTAGTCCATTCTATATTCCATCATCCCCTCTTGATTGTGTCACATTATCTTCTCCTGATTTAATTTTTGTTCATTTATTCCTTCTAAATCCCATCCCTTTAACATTTAATAGTTCACCCTATTTTCCATGATCCCCTTCTAGCCCATCCCACTAATATATTCTAGTCCATCCTATGTATCATTATTCCCTTCTACTCCCATATTATTGTACCCATTATTATTTCACCTTAGATGTTCCATGATCCCCTATGTTCCACCCTATGTTCCTTTATCCATTCTATGTTATACCATCTTTATCCACGTTTCATCCTAGATAACTCTTCTCTATTATTACTACTCACAGGTAAATTTTGCACTTCATGTACTATAGCCAAAACCTATACACCTCCTAATTCACCCTATGTTGTATTATTCCCTACTAATTGCATCACATTAACCTCTAATTGTCCACCCTATATTTTGTTATCCCATCCTAGCCAATCCCATCAATCTATACCAGTCCATCTTATGTTCCATTAACCCCTTCTATTCCCATCCCATTACCCTCTCTTATTTCACCTTATGTTCCATTATCCCCTCTTGGTCTTGTCCCACTATCTTTCCCTAATTCACCTTATGTTCCTTTATTCCCTCCTAATCCCATCCCATTAACCTCTAATAGTTCATGCTATATTTTGTTATTCCATCCTAGCCCATCCTATTAATCTATTCTAGTCCATCCCATGTTCCATTATCACATTCAACTCCCATCCCATTGCACCCTTTATTATTTCACCATATGTTCCATTATTCCCTATTGGTCTTGTCTCTTTATCCCTTCTATGCTATAGTACCTCCATCCAAATTTTATCCTATACACTATTAGGAGAAATCTTTCCTTCCACTCATTATTGACCAAATTTGTCTTCACCATTACTATTGTACACCTCAAAAACCAACTTCATGTACTATAGTAAAACCCTAGACACATCCTAATTCATTGTATGTTCCATTATCCCTTTGAATGTTGCTAGTAACATAGTAATCCTCACTTCATTCATGTGAATTTCATTGTGGCATTTTCACTATGTTGACATCATGCCCTCATTAACATTATTTCACCAACATGTGCAATACGAATCTCAATGAGCACTGAACTTTGGCACTTGCAAGAGTTTGGACTATCCCAATGGACTTAGTACTTTCACCATTATGTGATCTATAAGCACTATACTATAGTCTCAACTAAGACCAAGCATTTACTCTTTCATTTATGACAATTATAAATGGACTACCTTAAGTTCTTTATATTACTGTTAGATATGTCATTTCATTTGCAATTGTTGACATCAGACAACCCTGGTGATGTTGGTGGCATGATGGACCATGGGGTTGTTGTAGTAATAGTCAATTCTAATCCATTATGCAACATATTAGTCGATTTGAAATTATATTTGCTCTTTTATGGTCTATTATAGAAAATTTTCATGACACATTTATGTAGTTTAATTTCTATCTTGATGGTTGCTATAGGTGATTGTCACTCTAGATCATGGACGTGGTAATGTTGTAAATCTGCATGATGACTATTTGTATGCGGTAAGTGATTATATTTTGTTATATGTCATTCCACAATTCAATTTCTATGTATTAACATCTTTACTTTTTATTGTATTAGTTGAAGGTCCAGAGTGAAGAGAGGAGGACTACTGAGTGTGTTCAAAATACAAGAGAACCAATAGGCACTCCATCTAGTTGAATTTCAAAGGTAGATGGGATCTTTTTCCTTCCCCTAGAGGGAAATGACTATGTATTAGGGTCGCTTGTTGTATGCCTATGTGGCATTTTGGAAGATACATTTTGTACTATCAATATATATGTGACATTTTATGTCCAAATGGATCTTTTGTATTGAGCCTATATGGTTTTTTTTGATATATTGTATATAATTTTATCAATATATATCATTGCATAGCCTTACGGCTTTTTGATTAAAGAAAATCTTATTTTTCTACTGCCATTCTTGAATGATGTTATCATGTGTATTGTGTAAATTGTATGCTTGAATGTTGTAGGCATGGATTTTGTTTACATCTAATGCTTAATTAATTATTGTTAATTGCTCAATAAGCTCCATCTAATGTGTATTGTGTAAATAAGCTCCATTCCTAGTGGTTTGTATCCTTTGCAATGCTTCAATTACTTGTGTTTCACTTATTCAAATGTATGCTTCACTTATTCATGTGTATACTTCATGTATATTGTGTGTATTCATGTGTATGCTTCATAATTCTAATGTATAATTCATGTGTTCATGTGTATTTTTCATGATTCATGTGTATACTTCATGTATTTGCATGTATCCTCCATGCTTCTTGAGTTCTATTGTTGTCTAGTGGCAATGACTTTAACACTGGTCAAAAGGTTTCAAATGAACTATAAGAGCTCCTTCCCATAAAAAAAATCATAGAAAAATGTATTGATTTTGATTCATGGCTAAGGCTAGCATCCAAAAACTAGTGGTTCGATTCTAAAGCTTAGCAATCATTACATTTGCATCTATAGAACAAGTGGATGTTTAAAAACCTCACACGTATATATATATATGAACTTGTATGAATGTGTATCAAAACACATGATAGTTTTTTATCCAACAAACAAAATTTATTTGCATCTACTAATATCACAACACTTGACATCTCATTAAATGAAATCAATGCAAAGATTGCTTTTAATGATATTCTAAAGATATTAGATGTGTATGAACAACAATATAAGCTTGATTTCTAGATGCATCACCCATATGCAATTATCACATTTCTCCCATATTCATCATTTAAATAAGGTAAAAAACCTCCTTCCATTTTCTATGTGTGAAATAACATTACAAATCATTAAGAAACTTGGTCCTATAACTGCTACCACGTCATGTTTTATAGCTCTAGAGCACAAAAAACCATACATCATAGAAATTAAATAACTAGATCCAATGTTTCACTAGTAGGCTTAGTTTTGCATCTTAGCAAGGGTGCACTATTCAGTGACAACAACTACAGTTTGGACTCTTAAGGAATTCAGTAGGTTGAACATAGCTCAGAGTGATTCGGCATGTTTGGATGTGAAAAAGGATTGTGCCTAGCATAAATGTACCCACCCATATTTTTTAGAACAGTTGGTTTGGTCACACAAGTTGCAGAACGAAAGTTGCACCACTTTGCAACTTTGCTCTACTTGCATTTGACAACTTTTTCCCAAAGTGAAAAGTCACCACTACAGAAAAATGCCTCCAAAATAGTGAAAATTGAAAAAGGTTATTGTAGAGGGGCCTGACATGATCCCATAGGCGTAGACGAGAAGTTTCTAAGAGTCATGGTATTCAAGTAACAACATGCTAAAGGTTGCAACCATTTTGCACTTTGAACTCTTAAGAGATTCTATCAGTTGAACATAGTTCAGAGTGATTCAACATGTTTGGGTATGAAAGAGGACCATTTATAGCATAAATATACCCACTCAGATACATCAAAACAGTTCATTTGGTCACACAAGTTGTAAAATGAAAGTTGTATCACTTTGGAACTTTGCACTACTTACATTTAACAACTTTTTCCCTACGTAAAAAATTGTCACCATGGGAAAACACCTCAAAGATAGTGAAAACTAAGAGAGGTTATTGTAGAGGGGCCCAATGTGATCCCACAAGCTTAGATGAGAAATTTCTAAGTGTCACAATATCTAAGTAACAACATGTTGAAGATTGTAGTCATTTTGCACTTTAAATTCATAAGGGATTATGTTAGTTGAATGTAGCTCGAAGCGATTTGACATGTTTGGGTGTGAATCAGGCCTATTCCTAGTGTAAACATACCTACCCGGATGCTTTAAAATAATTATTTTGGTCACTTGAGTTGCAGAACAAAAGTTGCACGACTTTGCAACTTTGAACTACTTGCATTTGACAACTTTTTCCCCAAGTGAAAATTTTCCACCACGGAAAAATGCCTCCGAGATAGAAAAATTTGAGAGAGGTTATTCTAGAGGGTCCCAATGTGACCCCATAGGCTCAGGTAAGAAGTTTTTAAGCATCACTTTATCTGAGTAACAACATACTGAAGTTTGCAGCGATTTTGCACTTTGGACTCTTTAGGGATTCTGTTAGTTGAATGTAGCTCAGAGTGATTCGATATGTTTGGGTGTGAAAGAGGACCATCCCTAGTGAAAATTTACCCACCCAGATATGTTGGAACAATTTTTTTGGTCACACGAGTTGTAGAATAAAATTTGCACCACTTTGCAACTTTCAACTACTTGTATTTGACAACATTTTCTCTAAGTGAAAATTTTCCACCACTGGAAAATGCCTCCGAGACAGAAAAAACCAAAAGAGGTTATTGTAAAGGGGCATAACATAATCCCATAGGCTCAAACAAGAAGCTTATAAGTATCACGGTATATGAGTGACAACATCCTGAAGATTGTAGTCATTTTGCACTTTGAATTCATAAGGGATTTTGTCGTATGAATGTAGCTTAGAGTGATTTGGCATGTTTGGGTTTTAAAGAGGACCATGTATAGTGTAAAAATACCCACACAAACACACTAGAATAGATTGTTTGGTCACACAAGTTGCAGAACGAAAGTTGCACCACTTTGCAACTTTCAACTACTTGCATTTGGTAACTTTTTCTCTAAGTGAAAATTCGCTACCAAAGGAAAATGTTTCCAAGATAATAAAACCGAGTGAGGTTATTTTAGAAGGGCCCAATAGGATCCTATATGCTCAGACAAAACTTTTATAAGCGTCACGGTATCCAAGTAACAACATGCTAAAGTTTGTAGCCATTTTACACTTTGGACTTTTAAGGGATTATGTCAGTTGAGTGTAGCTCAAAGTGATTCAACGTGTTTGAGTGTTAAAGAGAACCATGCCTAGCATAAGCATACCCACTTATATGGGTTGGAATAGTTTTTTTGGTCATACAAATTGTAGAACGAAAGTTGGACCACTTTGCAACTTTCAACTACTTGCATTTGACAACTTTTTTCTAAGTGAAAATTCATCACTACGAAAAAATGCCTTTGAGATAGCAAAAACTAAGAAGGGATATTATAGAGAGGCCCAACATGATCTCATAGGCTTAGACGAGAAATTTCTAAGCATCACGGTATCTGAGTAACAGTATGCTGAAGATTGCAATCATTTTGTACTTTGGACTCACAAGGGATTCTACCAAATGAATGTAGCTTAGAGTGATTCAGTGTGTTTGGGTGTGAAAGAAGACCATGAATAGTGTAAAAATAACCACCTGAATGTGTTGGAATAGTTTTTTTGGTCATATGAGTTGTTAAACAAATGTTGCACCACTTTGCAACTTTCAACTACTTGCATTTGACAACTTTTTCTCCAAGTGAAAATTCACCATCAAAGGAAAATGCCTCCAAGATAGAAAAAAATGAAAGAAATATTGTAGAGGGGATTAATGTGATCCCATAGGATTAGATAAGAAGTTTTTAATCATCACGGTATTCGAGTAACAATATGCTAAAGATTACAACCATTTTTCACTTTGGACTCATAGGAGATTCTGTCAGTTGAATGTAGCTTAGAGTGATTTGGTGTGTTTGGGTGAGAAAGAGGACCATACCTAGCATAAGTGTACCCCACCTAGAGGCATTAGAACAGTTTATTTTGTCACACAATTTTTGGAACGGAAGTTGCACCACTTTGGAACTTTCAACTACTTGCATTTGAGAACTTTTTCTCTAAGTTAAAATTTGCCACCATCAGAAAACGCCTCTGAGATAGCAAAAAATGAGAAAGGTTATTGTAGAGGAGCCCAACATGATCCCATAAGATTAGATGAGAAGTTTCTAAGCATCACAGTATCCGAATAACAACATGGTAAAGATTGCAGTCATTTTGCACTTTGGACTCATAAATGATTCTATTAGTTGAATATAGTTTGAAGCGATTCAGCGTGTTTGGGTGAGAAAGAGGACCATGTCTAGCATAAATGTATCCACCTAGATGTATCAAAACAATTCATTTGGTCACACAAGTTGCAGAATGAAAGTTGTACCACTTTACAAATTTCAATTACTTGCATTTGACAACTTTTTTCCCAAGTAAAAATTTTCCATCACGAGAAAATGCCTCCAAGATAGAAAAAACTGAGAAAGGTTATTGTAGAAGGGCCCAACATGAACCTATAAGCTTAGATGAGAATTTTCTAAATGTCACGATGTCCAAGTAAAAACCTATCGAATATTGCAGCCATTTTGCACTTTGGACTCTTAAGGGATTATATTGGTTGAATGTAACTTGAAGTGATTCAGCATGTTTGGGTGTGAAAGAGGACCATGCCTAACCTAAACGTACCCACCCAAATGTGTTAGAATAGTTTATTTTGTCACACAAGTTGCATAATGAAAGTTGCATCACTTTTCAACTTTTCTCTACTTGCATTTGACAACTTCTTTCTTAAGAAAAATTCTGCCACCACGAAAAAATGCCTATGAGATAGAAAAAACTAAGAGAGGTTATTATAGAGGGGCCCGACACAATCCCATAGGATCAAACGAGAAGTTTTTAAGCATCATGGTGTCTGAGTAATAGCTTGTCGAATATTGCAGCCATTTTGTACTTCAGACTCATAAGGGATTTTGCTGATTGAATATAGCTCAGAGCGAAAACCAATGCCTCACCTAAATAAGCTAAAATTTACTAAAAAAATATTTATTACCACACGTGTAAATCCTTGAAAAATTTGGAAATCTCCTTGCTTCAAATGAAGTGTCTTGGAAACATTCACTTGGAAGTTCATTTCATTGACCTTTTGACTCTAATTGCATTCACTTGGTATGTGCTCATGTTGTTCCATCCTTTGTTTGTGCTATTGGCCATGTGACTATGTTGCCAAAGTTGACAAGAGCACCAAATTCCAAGTGACTATTTGGAGAGATTGGTTGGTTGAAGAATGTTTTGAAGTTGTCAAAGTTGTTCGAGGGTATTGAAACCCCACTATTCATGTTGTTCTTCCCTTTTGGTATTTTGTGTAATTTTGGTTTTAAGAGTTTTTTGGTGTGGTTAGGAGTTGTTTGGTGTGTTTAGGAGTTTCCTAAGGTCATCCATGACCATGTGAAATCATGTAATGTATTGTACTATGCTTAGAGGGTCGTTGATTTAAAAGTTACAAAAAGTTGCCAAATGGGCAAGAAAAGTTGTCAAAAGTCAAGTAATGGTTACATGCAATCAAGAAAATGATTCCTAATCATTGGAATCAATTGTAAATGGCTAGAAAAAGAATGAATAGGCTGTAATGATCTAATGGAATGGTGTAGGAGCACCCTCAAGATCAACTGCCTACAAGAGGCAAAGTTGGAGTTTTTATCTTGTTTTGTGTTGTTTTATGTTAATAAGGTCATTTTTGACCAATTTCCATCATTTGGGGTCATTTTGCAAAGTTTTGTGTCATTTGTGTAAAATTTAACAAAAATTGCTCAATTGTTGTCAATGTTGTCAATGACAACTTTTTTTAATTGTAATGTCAACTTTTTGAAAAGTTGTTAGAAGTTGGTTGAGGGTCGGTTGAGAGTTTTTTCTTGTTTGTACAAGAATAAATATGCTTTCTATGCATGACCCAAGTGTTGGAGGTGAGTTGGTTGAAGATTTGAATGAAATTTGAATCAATGTGGAGACTATTTCTATGTTTATTTTCTACAATATTGTTGCTCCATTGCATGGTATAGATTGTCCTATTAGGACTATAAAAGGCATTTTTGACCCTAGGTGCCTAAGAACATGTTTGAAGTGCATTTGTGAAGCAAGGATGAAGAATGCATGTAATTAAAGCCTTTTAGCCCTATTTCAAGAAGTTGGAAGCCTTTAAACGGTCATTCCCTTGCATTTATATTAAGTATCCTATGGGACTGTTTGAGAAGGCCAAGAGTATACTATCCTAAGGAGACTGTCAAAAGGTAGTTTGTTATGTCTAGTAGGATTCTAACACACATGATGAGTTATTTCCCTCTGAGTCACATTTGAAAAGTTTGATCATGACATGGGAAGATCCAATTCAATAATTCCAGGTGATCTCACAATAGTGGTTTACAATTTTTGGCCAAACTGGACACAAAAATAATTTTTTTAACTAAATCTTCACTTTTAGACACCTATAGCAACTAAATCATGAGGAATTTGGAGATGATGCAAACTAGAGTTTTGTGAAATTTTATCTGTATATTCTAAATATATTTTTTTAATTTTTTTAGAATCAGATTACACTATTTTTTCCATCTCCCTCGAAAACTAGTTTTTTTTCTGAAAACAACATTTTTAAAAATAACGCTCACCGTATACCAATAACTTTTTTCCATGAAGGATAAAATTCTAATTCTTTCAAATTTAGATTTGTAACTCCGATATCTAGTGCTTCCACTTGGTTAGATAGTTTTTTATTGAATATTTTTTATTTAATCAAGTTTCAAAGTCAAACGAATTACAATTCAGACATAGCATGACCGTATATAACAAGCAGTTTTTATTGTATGTATCGAAATTCTTTTTTTTTGTTGGATCAAGGACTCCAATATCTAGTGCACTCATATTTTTCAATTTTTTTTATAATCTTCTATTTTTCCACATGTGTAAAATAGAGAGCTTCATTTTTGGTGAAAAACCTATATTCAATAAAACTTAAAAAACAAATAAATAATAAAACCAAAACATATTAAAATTATATTTGTTGGATAGCTCATTTCAAGGGCTACCTAATACTAGTTGGGTTTGTGAAGTCTCTTCCATTTTCATTATCAAATCGAGCTTTGAAGGGCAAAATTTTGGACATTTTTTGTGCCTAGGGGGAAAAGGGGAAAAAATGGTGGTTCAATCGAACTAGGGTTCATTCGAACCTAAAAAAATTGTTCAGTTGAACCTGAGTTCAATTGAACCAATTCAAAATATAATTAAAAATTGTATGGTGGGTTGGTTCAAGTGAACTCTTAACCGACGTCCGCTCAAACTCCCCTGGCATGAATAATTTTTTTGTTTTTGTTTTTGTTTTTGTAATAGTTTTATTTTATAATATATAATATCAATTATATACTTTTTATTTTATAATATATAATATTAATTATATATTAATTAAATAGTTGTGTTTTATTTTATTTTATTTACCATTTTTCTAATAGTTTACTTCCTTACTTCCCCTATGACTCCTTATTTATGATGTTACCTCTCTCATGTTTACTCGAATAGATGAGAATTGGTTATAAATCTCATAAATGAAATTTAACATGGATGAGGTGTGAATGAATGCAATTATGAAAAAGAGAGGAAAATGAGAATAGTACATGTTCTTAACCCTTCATGATTGTAAGATAATGAATCCTACATGTATGAAATTAAATCATGAAAAGGACATGGCTTTTAACTCTCATAAAATCATGTTTTGCCTCTAATAAAAAGAAAACAATTAGAGGTTGCTCGCTCATTTTAGCCCAACCAATTTCAATCCTTGCACCCCATTTAGTCACCTCTAGCCTGAGCTACAATCTTGTGTTAAATTTGAGGAAGGATAGCCTCAAAGATTTCCTACTAGGATTCTTCATCTTGATTGTTGAATTTATGCTTAGCCTTAGCTTTTGATCATGAGAACCATGAGAATGTGGCTTTGGAAAAGATATTATAAATGCTTTTGATGTATTTTTTGAAAACATGATAGAATGTATACACTAGAGTTTGTTAGCTACCTAAATGAACATGAGTTTGTAGAGAGAAATGATGAGGTATTAATGTCAAGATTTTATTAGCTACCCAAATTGACATGAGTTTCTAGGAACTATTTTAGCTCTCTAGGATTGGACAACTCCTAATAAAAATTATTAGGAATCTTCAACCAATGAAGTTTAGTTGTTATATAAGCTCTTTAATGAGTATAGGAACTAGTTGTATGCTTCTAGTAGGGCATCTTAGCAACTTATAACAAATAGAGAGGTGGAAAGAAGGGTTAAGTCTCCAAATCTATGGCAAAATGAATGAGTTTTGATTTCATCATAACATATGAGCTATGATGAGTATAGATGCATAAAAATTATTTCATGTATTTGGTGGATTTAGTCCACCATAAAATACAACCATTTTGAGAAGTTGGTGGAGGTTTCACATGGATGTTTTGGTGTGAAATTATATATTAAAGTGGAGAAGAAATAAGAAAAAATTGTATTTTCTTCACCTCATTCTTCTTGAAATTTTAGTATTTGAAAATCATAGTATTCTTTAAAGTCTCCATTGGAATTGAATAGCAACTCACAAAAAGGAAGAAATATTGACAATATTATATCTCTATCAATTATCTTAATTACATGTTCAAATGAATTATAGGGGTATAGGGAGGGAGTGGGAGAGAGATAAAGGGTATAGGGTTTAAGGGTTAAGGGTTAAGGGTAGAGGGGAGCTCGAGATAGGAGTGAGTGAGTGTGAGAGAGAGGGTTGAAGGGTTTAAGGCTTAAGGGTAGAGAATAGAGGGGATCTATGTAAGGAAATCTAGTGGAGTGCATCTAATCAAAACTCCAAATAGTAGTGCCTTCGGTAACTTTAATTCAATTAGGTTACCTCAAAGACATGAACAAATATGTCCAAATGTGGAAATAAACACAGTTTATTTCCCACATTGATCCATTTGAGAGAAACACCTGTAAATTCAACAACAAACATTAACTACATGAACCAACAGACATGAAAGATGAAATAGAAAACCAGAACACAAAGATTTACGTGGGGAAAATCCTTTCGGATAAAAAACCCCACACTCCAAAGATCGAGCCATTGTATTATTCAGCAACTAAATGGTTACAATACAATTTCAGGCTCTTAGCCTTTTCAGAGATTACATCTTGTTTATCTGGATACAATTGGTAACAACAAACACCCCTAGAGAGATCAACCATGGCATTCATGTTCAAGAGAGATTCCAGTAGCATAGCCCTCCCTCTCTCTTCTTCTGCTTCAGCCTCATGGCCTCGGCCTTTTAACTAGCCACTCAGCCTTCTCTCTGTTAGCTCTATGTGTCTTCTCTATCTCATCAGCTCTCTGTGAATCGGTTCAAGATCACAAAACAACAATCTCCAGCGCAGCATCCTTATCGTCGTTCCATTTTGGTGTATATTTTTCCTTGTAGACCGTTCAGTTCCATCATAACTACTGCAAAAATCCAACCACCAATCGTTTGAATTTCACTTCCTCTGATTGGTCCACGAGATGCCACATAGGATGGTTGCATAATCAAAGGGGTTCAAACTTTGTTGGCATATCGGTGAGACACTAACAGTGTCTCCCCAATACCACAAAGTCTTCATAATGATATCACCAAGAGTCCCAACAGTCGACAAGTCATTATAATGAAAACCACAGGTCATACCGAATCTACTGATATCCATTTCATTCCTATTGGCAAGAATTTCCCTTATCGGAAAGACTCATATCGAATGCCACAAGTCATATCAATCTCTACTTTTCCATTGGCAAGACTTCTAAAGATCGCCAAGACCTCGTGCCGAAGTCTTCAAGTCATGTCGTTCGTGAGTTTTACATTCGGTGAGACTATCGCTCTTCGACGAGACCTCATATCGACATCCAAAAGTCACATCGAAGAGTTATACTATCACCAAGACACTTCATTCTCTCCAAGACCTTCCACCGACCACTTCATGTTACATCAATGAACATTGCTATCGGCAAGACTTATTATTTTTTCCAAGAGATTACATCAAAGTCACACAGCCATCGGTGAGACTAGCACTTGTCACCAAGACTTCACACTGAAGTCTTCAGGTTACCTCGAGCCCACCTTTCACCAGAAGTCATGCCGAACACATCCCACACCGTTAGTGAGAAAAATGCCCATCGCCAAGACTTCATAAAGAAGCCTTTAAGTCATACCAATGTGTTTCACTGTCGGCGAGAGAATCAACCTTCGGCAAGACTTCTTACTGAGGCTTCCATGTTATCCCAAAACCACTATTCACCAAGAGTCACACCGAACCAATGAACCAATGTGTTGTCAGCGAGACTTTCCACATTCGCTAAGACATCATATCAAAAAAAGTCTTTCAGCCAAGGGTCTCCCCGATGTCTTCGAGTGTTACATTATCGCCAAGACAATCCTTCATCGCTAATACTTCACACCAAGATCCTTAAGTTACTCCGAGTGTCTGTTCGTGAGACATATCATTATCGGTAAGACTTCTTACCGATCACACAAGGGTTTCCCCGAAAGCTCCAACACTGTCGCTGAGACATGTTACTTTCGGTAAGACTTCTCACCAAGCTGCCATAGGTTATCCTGATGACTTCAATGCGTATCCCTATCAGCAAGACCTTCCAATGTCATTGGGACTTCTTCCCGAGTGTTGAAGTCACTCTAAAGCCCCCGGTCGCTATGAGTCTCCCTGATGCTTGATTGAATGGCCTGTCAGCTAGAGATCTCCACGCGGTGAGAAGTTAGAATGACTACTTTATATCACAGTGATAGAATCCAAAGTGAAAGTGTTTAGCAAGACTTCTGCAAGGTCACAGTGACCAGAATATTTCACAAGGTTTCCAAACTGCCAGTCGGCCAGACCAAAGAAATGTCACACTGACTTTGCTCTTCCAGAGGTTCCAGCCTGTAAGATTAAGGAAACAATTCCAACAATCTCCCACTTGACGAAGATCACACAGGCACCTTCAAAGCAACCAACAACTAGGACCACACTGGGTCCACCAGTTCAAAATCTGTAATGCTCAAGACACCCAATCAACATGATGAACCATAGATAACAGTCCATTAGACAATTTGCAACAAAGACCAGGCATCCAACTGCAACTCACTGTCCAACAAAACAACCGATCCTAGCCTTCCAGGAAACCACATAGATCTCAACATGCTCTCATGCTCCATCAAGAATTCTGCTCCAACATCCAAGATGTTCACCATTCAGGCAACAATCCTGGCATCTTCCAACATGCCACCTATGGAAGAAGGATACAAAGCCAAAGTGTATAAGCACCATTCCAACATACACAAGCAAAAGATCACTAGTGATATCTCCAAAAAGATACTACTACCACTTCATTATGCTCAAATGCTATACAGAAGCAATATCAACTTCAAAGCTTCAAACTGAACACAACAGTGAAGTCATTATCCAAAAATAAGACAAACAACACTAGTTAGAACAACAATCAGATTGACCGCTTCCATCCAACTGATAAACCCATGTGACTGAAAATAGCACCCATAGCTCGTGCTATACTATCCAATCTCATATACCTCACAGGTATCACCATTAGTAAACTTCTGCCAATCCATTAACAACAAATACAAGTTCCAGTGTCAACCAGTCGAAGAAGACAAGACACATACAGGAACTTCCACTGCTTGAGTAATCCAGATTTGAAAGATCAAAAAAGCATCGCAAGTCTACCAATAACAGCACATAGAACATGTAACCATGTAGTGCCAAGGAAATATCCACAATGATAGGCACAACCTGCAACAAACTGCTACAAGAAACATTTCTCTCACCACAAACCTTCACGGCCACAGAGAGAAACTCTACACATCATCTTCTTGTAAAACATCCTTCTACATACACTTCTAATAGCTAGCTATGTCAAGAATGATCTTCTTCATAACCCAAATGAGAAACCTTAACAACATCCATCCGTTTAATCACCAAGATCAAACCAATCTTTAAAAGAATTGGATGTAAGCATTTCTAAGAAGATCAAGCTAGTTCAGTCCCATTTTAGGAAATCAACCCATACATTATCTCCTACCAATTCTCATTAGCAACAAGGAGATAAGACAAAAACTGTACATCTTCCACTATGAATCCTCCAGAACCATTAAACAGCTATTCAAGATCCATATCATGAAAGTAAACATAAAACACATCTAAAAAAATACAATGGGCCAAATACCTTTCAGATAAACTGCCAAGTAGACCAAGAGTGGGAAGGAGAATACTCCTCCAAGATACAAGTCATCATGACTAATTCAAGAGAAATCTCCTCATAGGTCTCTTATTAAACTCACGTTCAACCAAAGTGTAGGCTTCTCAAACTTTCTGCTGAAAAACTTTAACAAGAGTAACAAGCAGCAACACTTCTCTCACAAGAGAAAGATAACCTCGCCTTATTTTTCATGTATCCATGAGTACTAGCAACCAATCATCTCATGCTAAGCTCCATCTGCATTACTGCACTATCATGAAGTATCAAGCAAATAATCAAAGCACCCAATACACAAAGAGTTACCAAACCATTGTCAAAGCTCCAATCATCTAAATCAGGAACTTATCATGACACCATGATCTACTCATCCCCATAGAAGATACCATGCTTCAAGTGACTCCACCATTGTCTCAAGTACAATGCACAATGCCAAAACTCCAGTGCACAAATAAGAGTATACCATGACATAAATCAAATAGACTTAAAACCAACATCACCTGTCAAGCACCACCAACACCTTAGCCAAAGACTCCAAGCATCCTCCATGGTTCCAAGATGTTGCACATCTTCAAATAATGTCCATGCAAAAGCGAAAGAACCCTTCTACAACACTAAAGAAGACCATTCACCACCATGTGATGAATGGACAGTCACTGCTAGAGCTCCCACTAAAATGTGACACCCGAGCTTTCTAGGCATCATGACCAACTATTTTAGGTTCCCATAACTAACTATTCAGGTACTCTATAATATCCATCCTCTCATCTCAAAGCAATCACACCAATGCACAAGTGACCACAGACAAGGCCATCTAACAAATTTGCACCACCAATGAATCAACCTCGTGGATAAAGATAGTCCACATCCAAGTTATCTCACTGTAGCCAATGGGTAGCTAATCTACCAACCACATAACTCGTAGATCACAACCATCAAACATGCAAACCCATTATCACATTGAAAACTACAACATTGAGATATCAAAGAGAATAACCACGTAGACAACATGACCCAAACACCAGATCACACCAAATCTAATTTTCCAATCATGTCCACAACGAGCACCATAATCAAGGAACCCTTAAGCATTACCACAAGAATGCTGAGTGACAAAACACTTACCAACACTCCCATGCAGAGAAAGAGTCATACCTCCTCAAAACTATGCACCAAGCATGCATGCAAACCTGCAACTATCTCATCCAACAACACCCCAAAAGGCCAATGTCTAGACAATAGCTTAACAATAGCTCTACATGATCACAAGTTTTGCTTAACCGTGTAAAACCTGCAAAACCACATATCCATGCAAGTACAAATCATACTTAGAAAGAAAATAGCAGTTCAAGAGAATTCAGTCCCCTTTCAGGCCAAATCTAAACCACCAACATGTACATGCATCCGAGAAAGAGAGAAAGGCTATTTCAGAAGCTTGCAAATCATCTAATGATTAACTTCATAGCCTTTAAGTATTCAAGGTTGACAAGAAACTGTGCCTTCCAACACAAGGAAACACCACCTAGGATAAGCACTCTCTTCCATGACTGAGAAACAATCTAAGCTTCTCCATATCACCCAGGAGCCTGTCACACAGACACCCAATATGAAAGCTTTACTGCTGCATAGCCAAAAAGTAAGAAAATCCGCCTCATACTCCAAGGTTATACCTCTACTAGCTACGAGACAGATATCACAACATGATCAACTCCCTTTTCCATCTTGACCATCCTTCAAGCTACATGCTATCTTAGAATACCACAAGGCTTCCACTCATCAAAGGATCAATACATCAGTCCATTCCTCCAGATTTATTCTAGCCTATCAAGCTAATAAATCTTCACAGGAGAAATATCCAGAACCAACAACCAAAAGAAGGCTCTAATACCACTTGTAAGGAAATCTAGTGGAGCGCATCTAATCAAAACTTCAAACAGTAGTGCCTTCGGTAACTTTAATTCAATTAGGTTATCTCAAAGACATGAACAACTATGTCCAAATGTGGAAACAGACAGTTTATTTCCCACATTGATCCATCTGAGAGAAACACATGTAAATTCAACATCAAACATTAACTACATGAACCAATAGACATGAAAGATTAAATAGAAAACCAGAACACAAAGATTTACGCGGAAAAAATCCTTTCGGATAAAAAAACCCCACACTCTAAAGATCGAGCCATTGTATTATTCAGCAACTAAATGGTTACAATACAATTTTAGGCTCTTAGCCTTTTTAGAGATTACATCTTATTTATCTAGATACAATTGGTAACAACAAACACCCCCAGAGAGATCAACCATGGTATTCTTGTTTAGGAGAGATTCCAGCAGCACAACCCTGCCTCTCTCTTCTTCTGCTTTGGCCTCATGGCCTCAGCCTTTCATCTAGCCACTCGACCTTCTCTTTGTTAGCTCTCTGTGTCTTCTCTATCTCATCAACTCTCTGTGAATCGGTTCAAGATCACAAAACAACAATCTCCAGCTTAGCATCCTTATCATCGTTCCATTCTAGTGTAGATTTTTCCTTGCAGACCATTCAGTTCCATTTCAACTGCTACAAAAATCTAACTGCCAACCATTTGAATTTCACTTCCTCTGATTGGTCCAAGAGATGCCACATAGGATGGTCGCACAGTCAAAGGGGTTCAAACTTTGTTGGCATATCGGTGAGACACTAATAGTGTCTCCTCAATGCCACAAAGTCTTCATATTGATATCGCTAAGAGTCCCAATAGTCGACAAGTTGTTATAATGAAAACCACAGGTCATACCAAATCTACCAATATCCATTTCATTCCTATTGGCAAGAGTTTCCCTTATCGGAAAGACTCATATCGAATGCCACAAGTCATATCAATCTCTACTTTTCCATCGGCAAGACTTCTGTAGATCGCCAAGACCTCATGCTGAAGTCTTCAAGTCATGCCGGCATGAGTTTTACATTCGGTGAGACTATCGCTCTTCAGCAAGACCACATATCGACATCCAAAAGTCACATTGAAGAGTTATACTATTGGCAAGACACTTTGTTCTTGCCAAGACCTTCCACCGACCACTTCATGTTACATTGATGAACATTGCTATCAACAAGACTTATTGTTTTTGCCAAGAGGTTACAGCGAAGTCACACAGCCATCGGTGAGACCAACACCTGTCGCCAAGACTTCATGTTGAAGTCTTCAGGTTACCCCGAGCCCACCTTTCGCTAGGATTCATGTCGAACACATCCCACACCGTCGGTGAGACAAACGCCCATCACCAAGACTTGATAGTGAAGCCTTTAAGTCATACTGATGTGTTTCACTGTCGGCGAGAGAATCAACCTTCGGCAAGACTTCTTATTGAGGCTTCCATGTTATCCCGAAACCATTGTTCGCCTAGAGTCACACCGAACTGATGACCCAACGTGCTGTTGATGAGACTTTCCACATTCGCTAAGACATCATATCGAAACAAGTCTTTCAGCAAAGGGTCTCCCTGATGTCTTTGAGTGTTACATTATCGCCAAGACAATCCTTCATCGCTAAGACTTCACACCGAGATCCTTAAGTTACTCCAAGTGTCCGTCAGTGAGACATATCACTATTGGTAAGACTTCTTACCGATCACCCAAGGGTTTCCCCGAAAGCTCCAACACTGTCATCGAGACATGTTACTTTTGGTAAGACTTCTCACCGAGCCACCATAGATGATCCCGATGACTTCAATGTGTATCCCTGTTGGCAAGACCTTCCAATGTCGCTGGGACTTCTTCCCAAGTGTTGAAGTCACTCTAAAGCCCTTGGTCGCTATGAGTCTCCCCGATGCTTGATTGAATGGCCTGTCAGCCAGAGATCACGTGGTGAGAAGTTACAACAACTGCTTTATGTCACAATGATAGACTCCAAAGTGAAAGTATTTGGCAAGACTTCTACAAGGTGACAGTGACCAGAATATTTCACAAGGTTCCCAAACTGCCAGTCGGCCAGACCAAAGAAATGTCACACTGACTTTTCTCTTCCAGAGGTTCCAGCCTGTGAGATTGAGGGAACAATTCCAACAATCTAGAGATATAAGGAGTGAGTGAGAGAGAGAGACTTGAGATACGAAGAGTGGGTTTAGGAGGTAGAGACTTGAGAGAGGGGGGGAGTGGGAGAGAGATAAAGGGTAGAGGGTACATGGGTTTAGGGTTTAAGGGTTAAGGGTAGAGGGGAGAGAGGGAGAGGGGGTAGGAGGGAGAGACTTGAGAGAGAGAGAGAGGGAGGGAGTGGGAGAGAGATAAGACCACAAGACTTCTACCGGACAAAGGATGCCGGAATATTCTCCAAGGTTCTGTAAACCGCAAAGGCCGCATAAAGAAATGTCAAGACCGACTTTCAAAATCTCCCAGGTCCCGAACAGGAGATCGAGGAAAAAATTCCAACAATCTAGAGATATAAGGGTCCGGGAGATCCGGAGAGAGAGAGACTTGAGACAAAAATGGAAAGAGTGGGTTTAGGAGGTAGAGACTTGAGAGAGAGGGGGGAGTGGGAGAGAGATAAAGGGTAGGGGGTACAGGATCGTCGTTGGGTTTCGAACCTCGGGGTTCGAGTCTCAAAGGTCGAAAAGATGAAACAAGTCGGAAGTGGTCGAAAGTCACAAAGAAAAACGAAAAAGTCGAGAAGGACGTCGAAATCAGAGTTCAGGGAGTTCGAAATAAAGGAAAAGGAGAATCCGGAAAACAAAGGAAGAAATCCCGGAGAGAGAGGAGGGAGAGAGATTATTCAGGGGGAGAAGGAATGGATAAAACAAAGATCAAGAGAGGATAGAGGTGGAGAGAGAGATCATCGGAAGAGAACAAAGAGTGGAAAACTCAGGATCACAGTGGAGGGTGGAGGAGAAGGAGAGAGAGGGTGGAAATCAAGGAACCAGATTCCGAAGCTCACGTGGAAATCGCGCCACTGAAGATCAGGAGAGAGTAGGAGGGAGAGAATGAGAGAGGGAGGGAGTGGGAGAGGATATAGAGAAATAGGTTAAGAGGAGTCGAAAAAGGGAAAGGGGACATGAAAGGGTGGAGATCGAAAGGTCGAAAGAAGATCGGAGTGGTCCGAAATCGAAAGAATGGAGAGTCCAGAGGCTCAAGTAAAGGAAAGGAGGAAAGAAAGGGGAAAGAGGGAAAGGAGGAGAATGGAATCAAAAGGGGAGGGAATGATCGAAATCCGAAAAGTTGGTCGAGGAGGAGGGAGAGAGACCGAGAGGTAAACCGTGGAGGGAATCGAAAAAATCTAAATCGAAGGGAGAGATCAGAAGAAGGTGGATCAAAATCATTGGCAAAGGTCTCAGAGATGAGAGACACACGTCGAAAGAAAAATCCTGAGTGGAATCGAGAGAGATCGAGGACGAGTGGGAGATCCAAGAGGGTGGAGGGGAATCAAAGATCCCATTTATCAAATAAAGGTCGAGAAATCAGAGATAGGAAGGAACAAAAAGAGTGGAGAGAGACCAGAAGTCAAATCGAAAGTCGAGGGAGGAGGTTCGAGAGAAGGAGGGGCTTCAGATCGAGTAGAAAGTGGAGAGAGATGGGAAGGTTCGCGGAGGGCTTCGAGATAAAGGGTGGAAGTGAAGAGGTTAAAGTTCCGCTCAGGAGCTGAATGGAAGGGAAGGAGGGGAAAGGTTCAAAGGTTCTCATAATAGTGAGAGAGCCTAAGGGTCTAGCCAGAGGGGAGCCCGAGAAGTTCGGGTTCTGGAAAAGCAAGGTAGAATTAGGGATCGAGAAGTGGTAGAGAGAGAGTTCAGGTTTATGGTTTGAATTAAAGGATCAAAATCAAAATCAGGAGGGGCTTTCAAAGAGATCAATAGAGAAAGAATCGCGAAAATCGGGAAAAGAGGAGTGGAGAGGGATTGGAGGGATCCGAAGGAGGGAGAGACGGAGATCAATGGAGAGTGGATCGAGGCAGGAAATCCAGGTCAGGGAGAGAGGGGTGGAGACCGGAGAGAGAGTGGAGGAAAAATGATCAAAGGGAGAATCCGGGTCAAGTTCCAGAGGTCGGGAGAAAAGTCTGAGAGACTCGGGGAGTGGATGAGATAAAGGGTAGAGGGCAAGGAAATCATTTCAAACATCAGGGTCAAGAGAGGGAGAGGGGGTGGAGGGAGAGACCAAGTTCGAGAGTGGAGAGGGAGGTGGAGGAGGATTCCGTCTCCGAAATCCCGGAGAAATTGGATCCGGGGTCCCGAGAAGGATATCAAGGAAGATCTCCGTCGAATCGGAAGGCAACTTGACCTAAAAATCTGAATAAGTTATCCATATAATTTCAAAATATGTAAGAATAGAATCTGTAGCAAATTGAATTTAGTTTCTAAACTACTAGGTTTATTTTTTCTAAAAATTACTATTTGGTGAAAATTTGAAATTTCAAATTAGTACCAATTTCGGGGGAAAAAATTAAGTAGGTGTCTGTCCCACACCTTAACCACAATAAAATGATAATATTTTTTAATAATATTTTAGATATAATTAGAGGACTCATGTCCTGATGTGATGCATATTTTTTTGTAATTTTCTTCCAAGTAAATAATTAATTATGAATTTTTTATTAAAAAATTTAAAAAATATAAAAAATCGTATGTCTGACCACCTTAACTTGGTCAAAAATTCATGAAATTCATTTTTTTAGATCCTATATTATGTGAAGCATAGAATGTGACATATGTTTCAGACTCAAAAAATGTGATACCATTTGAAGCTATAGATGTTTTTCAATTAGCTTATCAATCAGGACTTTACTTGTAATTCAAATAGAAAATGAAAATAATTATTTATTAAATTCAAAGTAAAGAATAATTTATATTGGTGGAAATCTGAGAATATCCTTTAAAAATCCTTTTCATTTCATCAACTTTGGGTAAAAAATAAGTCGCCAGCCACATAACCTACAAATACTCATCATATTGCCACTTTTTGGCCCATCATGATCTTGCACATACCCAACTAAGGGTAGACGGTAGAGGGTTTAAGGGTTTAAGTATTTAAGGCTTAAAGGTAGAGGTATAGGGTTAAGGGTAGAGGGGAGAGAGAAGGAATGAGTGAGAGAGAGATACTTGAGAGAGGGAGAGGGGGATGGAGGGAGAGACTCAAGAGGGAGAGTAGGAGAGAGATAGAGGGTAGAGGGTTCAACGGTTTAGGGTTTAAGGGTTAAGGATAGAGGGGAGAGAGGGAGTCATATAGAAGTCATTTAAATATTGATTTGGCAACTAGATGGGAACATTTTGTTTCCATTTGTGGTAGTTTTTGTGAATTAAATTGATGGAAACTTTATTTTTTATTTGCATTGATTTATGTTTTAAATATGTGTGACAAAAAATTTATAATTAGATAATACTTAATTTTAAAATACATAATTTCCCATGGAAAAATTCAATGGAACAAATATAAGTTGTATACAATTGTATATAAGATTCTTGAACTTAAGAATTCCATGAAACAAATATAAGTTGTATATAATTGTAATTTAGGAAAAATGATTTTAAAAAACTTCACTAGGTTTCAAATAAGTATTGAAATCATATATATAGGTTTACATGCAAGAAAAAAAGTCAGAGAGATGATGCTATAAGTGTAACTTTGAACTTTCAAATGAAATCAAAGATTCTTGAACTTAAGAATTCCATGGAACAAATATGTACATATAATTGGAATTTAAGCAAAATGATTTACAACTATGTACAAGTTACTATAAGTTCTCACTTGAACATGTATAGGGTTACAAATGAACTTGAAAATCATGGATATAATCTAACTCAAACATTATAGTTCAGTTTTCTCTTCAATAAGATGCAAATTTTTTTTATGATCATCACTATCTAGTCTCCCTTTTTTCGGCCAAGTGCATGTGGAACTGCATGAAGATGTAGGGAAGTAGCAATTATTAAGTGACTATATTGATATACCTTGTTATCAAGTTGATAGTCAACAAAATGAATCCCATGTTGAACAACTTTAACTTGTTTTAGACATATCCCTTGCACTACAACATAACTTGCATGGTAAACATGAACCTAAGGTAAGACATATGAATGTGTACAACATTTTTGTGTTAAAGGTTTGTACAATATATAATTAATTTTTATAATGTAATGTACACATGTGAACAAAATGTATATATAATTTTAAATTCAAACTCACCTGTGGGAAATAACATTTCATCACATGTTTTAGGTTGTGTTAGCTTATTCCTCTCTTTTGTGCAGGGCAATAAATAATAGCTAACACCTTCGATGTTTCTAGGCTTTACTATTGTTGGTGTAAATAAAGTCTTGTACCTAGTTCATTCATTACTAGGGGACTTATTTACATCTTAGTTAAGTTTACTTAGGTCATAGGAAGGAATATTTCTAGAAGATGTTAGTCGTCATTTGTTGTTATCTTATCCTTTGAAAACTACTACATGTGAACCTAGGTAAGTGTGATTAGTTGTCTCATGTCATAAGATTACAACACTTGTCATAATCTTATGCCCAAGTTATATGTTCTCACCTTGGCTATATAATCAAGGGGTCTCTCTCATTGTAAACAATCATATCATTGACATTGAATACAGTCTATTCTTATCATATTCTATTCTCTCTTTTTTGTGCTTTCCATTTGGTCCATAGATCTTGGCAACCATAGCCAATTCTAACATGGTATCAGAGCGGGTTGGGTGCCATTGGAGAGTCTTTTTTTAAGAGAGATTCTAGATTTGGGGAGGTACCATTTTTAGCTCTTTTTTGCAGGTTCATATCAGAGATTGTTGGTGCAAATCTAAGCTCACCATTGCGTCTGGAAGGTTCGAGAAAGTTGATTTTTCCTTTTGTTTCATCCAAATTGGACATACGAGGCCAAATCTATGAGGATTTGAATTGAAGAGTGGTTGTCATATCCAAAAGGTAGCTACAATTTTGGAGCATTTTGGGTCAAATACGACTTTTCCATCACGTCCAGAAGGGCCAAAAACCCTAAGATTGACTGTCAAATTGTCCAAATCGGAGCAGTTGTCCGGTGAGGCAAAAAAAATTGCCCTTAGAGTTGTACGGCCCCCAAGTCGTATTTTTTTTTCCAAATATTTTGTAAAAATTCGTAGTTTTTTGTTGAAAAGTTTATTAAAAATAACAAAAAATCAAAATCAAAAGTTTAATTTTCTACGGAGTATAGAGTACAATCTGCAGACTATACCCTGTCCACTCGTCGTACCTGGGAGCTCAACGTGGGCACTGGGTCCCACCATCCACGACCTCACTAATCATACACCAGCGGTTAAATCAAACCGACTGGCATTCTCTACCTACCGAAGGGAATTTAAAACTACCGGTAGGCAGCTAAAACAATTCCGATAGCTGTGGAAGATTCCACGGAATCTCAAAAATTCTGCCACTGCATATTTCGTCAAACAATTGTCCAGAGAAGGCATATTTTGTCACTGCATTTGAGAATATTCTGGCAACTTTCACATTTTCTGGTGACGGGTGAGAAACCATCAAATTTAACACAGTGTTGTGATGACATTAGTAATACATCGGCAGATTCAAAAAAAATTTACCCTCCTCACCGTTTGCATTTTCAATTTCATAAGCGAACTTTGAATCTCAATAGCTTGCTCATTTTGACTCCTTTTTTTGAGAAATTTTTTTATTTGGGCTAATTTTTTGTGCTCTACACAATGGTGCAATCATTTTTTGGTTTTGGTGTCTGGTTTTTCCAAAAATTGCAGATTCTCACAGGTTTTGTTGCTTTGTCCTCATTTTGGGAATTTCAAGAGCTCATATCTTGCTCCTACGGTAACATTTTTGGGTGTAGTTTTTTTTTAAAGTGCATGATTTTTCATGTAATTCTCAATGGTATGATGAGATTGATCTTATTTTGTACTAAAAATTGTACTTGATTCTGTGGCCTATTTTGGCATTTGCATGTACTAAGATCAAAGACCACTTCACTATTTTTGGCAAGTGGCAACTATAAATGCACTAAATATAAAGTGCCAAATCAGATATTTCTTTGGGGGTTTCTTCATTGAGTGATTTGGGGGGGGGTCTCTTGGTGCATTGCTTTGATCTATTTGCTTTTTCTCTCTCATTTTCATGGATCATTCTAAGGTTCCTTTACTCACATCATATAATTATTCAACATGGCATCAAAATGCATAGAATATTCTAATGACAAAAGGTCACTCTATATATGTTGAAAATAAGGTACTTGAACCTACAGATGATGAGAAAAAGTTAAAATGGATGATCAGACATGCCAAAGCTCTTGGGTGTCTTTGTAGACTATTTTCTCAAGATTTGTTGTTCCAAATTGAATCATGTAAAAATTCTCATGAAGCTTGGGAAAAATTGAAAACATTGTATGGTACTACAAATGAAGTAAGAGGCTATCAAATTGATAATGATTCGATGAATCTTGATCCTAAGAACTTTGACAACATCCAAGACTACATCACTAAGGTTAATGATCTAAGAGAGCAATGTAAAGCATGTGGAATTAATAAGGACATCCAGTTGGTGTACAATACAATGAACAAGCTTGGTCCTGATTATGCTTCTTTTGTTTCTAGCTTTCATATGCATAGATTGACTATGGGGTCTACATATACTACACCTTCATTTGCATCATTTTCTGAGATGTTGATACATGAGCAACAAAATCTTATCTCAATGGGTCTCATCAAGACTTCTAAATCTCAGGCATTGTTGGTTAGTCAAGTGAAAGAATCAAAATCATATAAGAAACATAAGAAAGCAAAGAATAATCAACATTCAGATCAAGTAAATCCACATTCAGATCAATCAAAGAAAAAATATTCTTCAAAAAGGAGAATCATCTAAGAAGGAGAGGCCTCTTTGTGCATATTGCAAGAAGGATGGACATGAAGAACATTATTGTTATAAGAAGGATATTGATGAGTTGAAAACTCTTCTCAAAAGGAATCACATTGATTTTCCTTCTAGAATGTTTGAATCTTCTTTTCCTTCTACTTCAAAACAGTCTAAAAAGGACAAAGGTCAAGCATCTATACCAAGATATAAAGGTCAAGCTCTTTGTTCTCATTCAAGTCTAGGATCAAGGAGATGGCTTCTAGATTTAGGATCATCTCATCATATGGCATCTTCGCAGTCTATATTCTCTTCATTTCAGCCTTGTACTATGTCTCCTATCTTGATGGGAAACAATACATACATGAGTGTACTGGGAAGGGATCTATTAGCATTGGGGACAACACTTTTCAGGATGTCTTGTGTGTTCCTCATTTGATGAACAATCTTCTTTCCATTTATCAGATTACACATGGTGGAGATGGGAGAACTGTGGAGTTCACTCCTAATTTAGTCATCATTCGAGAGTTGGAGACTAGAGAGATCATTGCTACTGGGGTGGTTGATCATTCATCTCGGTTGTATACCTTTGCACAGTTTACTTTTGATGGTGACATTGTTCCTTCGACTGTTGATCACATACACCATGATTCAGAGGAGACATTTGGCTTCTTGAACTTGGGAGTTCTCACATCAGATCCAGTACTTGAGCCATGCATTTCATCTCCTCCATCTACTGTTGTACTTTATGATGCTTGCGTTGCTACATTTTTGGCTCCTAGTGATTTAGTGCAGTAGGATCCTGATTGTCTTTCAGATTTGGCTACTTTGGATGACTTCTTGATAGGTATTTTAGACTTGGTTGTGGAGTCTCATCTTGCAGGTTTGGGGGACATCATCGACAGCATTCATCTTCTCTTTGATGAAGATGCACCTTCTTCAGTTGTTGTGAGGGAACACCTTGACCCTCTTGTTCATTCTCTACATGATCATTCTTCACATATTGGCGTGAGTGTGGATACTTTTGGACAGCATTTGGAGGAGGCTTCTTTGTCATCATAGAGGATATCTTTGTCTTTGGATTGTGCTCTACATTCATCTCTACTAGATGTTGGATTTTCCTCTTCAGTAGTGTGGCCTAGAATTCCTGTTTGGAGTGTGTCAGCTTTTGGCATCGACATGGAGACACTTGAGCATGCTTCAGAGACATCATCATACATCATCTATATTCATGATATCCTGCATACATCCATGGTTTTGTTTCTTCCTAAGGGGAGGAGCGTTGTTCGACGAGATTGGATCATCTTCAACAATCAATGTTGAGCTTCTACCATCATTGCAGGAGACTCAACATTGAGGGGGGGATGCCTTGTCTCTCTTCTACGTCTCTCTTATGGGGGGGTCTTTTTCCTCATAGGGGTTTTTATCTTCTCATTCTTCATTGAGAGCATTTCTTTTTTGTATCTCATCTCTCTTTTGGGGAGGAGTTTTGTCCCACTGGGTTTTCTCCTTTTCTCCATTTGTGAGAGATTTCATTTCATTTGCATTGCATGTACATGGGTACCTAACATGGCCTAGTAGTCGGGACCCATCTTTGCATCTGAGTGTCATTTGCATAATAATCTGTTACTCCCTAAGTTGCACTTAAGGGGGGGTGTTGGTGTAAATAAAGTCTTGTTCCTAGTTCATTCATTACTAGGGGACTTATTTACATCTTAGTTAAGTTTACTTAGGTCATAGGAAGGAATATTTCTAGAAGATGTTAGTTGTCATTAGTTTTTATCTTATCCTTTGACAACTACTACATGTGAACCTAGGTAAGTGTGATTAGTTGTCTCATGTCATAAGATTACGACACTTGTCATAATCTTATGCCCTTCTATGTTCTCACCTTGGCTATATAACCAAGGGGTCTCTCTCATTGTAAACAATCATATCATTGACATTGAATACAGTCTATTCTTGTCATATTATATTCTCTCTTTTTTGTGCTTTCCATTTGGTCCATAGATCTTGGCAGCCATAGCCAATTCTAACAACTATGACTGCAAAAACATCGCCTGTACACCAAATTTACACAAAAAGTTTCTAAAAAATTAGAAATGTCTCTAGACTTTAAAGATCATTAATTATCTATATATATAATATTTAAATTATTGAAAACTTACACATGTACCTTTTCTAACCAATCCTGAAATATGGTCATAATCAATTGAAATCAAAGGAATGTCTTCAAATCTTTCTTCCTCATTTTCATCATATGTTTCTGAAACAACTAGTGGCATTGTATCCCATTTACCAACATATCCAAGTTCTTGGTTGTTGCATGCATGATCAGAGTTTCCCGCAATGCACTTAGTGCAAAAACAAGAGTAATCCCTTGTGTGTAATGTCCATCCATGACGACTACCTAACTACTAACACAATGCAAAGATCTTGTTTTGTCTACCCTCTTGCATCCATGCATTGATCTTCTATCCACACCTAGATACATGTACAACAAAAAACTTATGTGAACAAACATGTATATATATATATATATATATATATATATTTAAATTTAAGTAAATTCAAATTGTTGAAAATGTAATTATACATACCCAATATCTCCCAAAACACTCTATATGGAATGTGTCGGTTTTAACCAAATTTGATGCAAAGTGTTTCTTACACCATTCAACAACATCATGTGCATTGTCTATACAATCTTCTGAATAACTCATTTGATGATTTCTTAAAGCTCATTTGATGAAAGCTCCTACTCCATCATGCTCGCCCTTTCCATGCCCACTCTCAAAAAATCCAAACATGTGGTATTTTGTAGATTTTATGATATCTGCAAAGTGAATATAATGGCCATGAAGATTTGAATTGTGCCACACATCCATCTGACCATACAAAATGATTTTCAAATTTTACACCCCTACTTCTCAAATTTTCAAAAAAAAATTGTAAAGCAATGTTATACAAAAAGCGTGTCATGCTCTTTATCATCACTAATATAAAAGTGATATTCTTTCTTAATGGCTTGTTTTTCATTTGTAATCTCAACACCATCCAATTCTAATTGTGCATGTTGATAACACACATGAACCATAATAGTGATATGCTTTGAAAAGTAATATTTTAATTGAATCTCCTTTTGATGTCCAAAGGAGTAATTTTCTGCAAAGTCAACTATTGATATATCTGTTCCAAGTGTGAAAGTATCTCTCAATGTTTGGAATTGTTGTGCTTGCCACTTAGCAAAAAAGGAATGATGTAAGTATGATTGTATCAATTTTTTCAAATCTTCCATAAATTTTCCTATAGGAATCTCCTCTTCTACATGTTAGTTCAACCTTGTGGATTCTTTCCCAAATTTTGTTTGAAACTTTACATACTTCTACCTATGTGAGTAAAATATGTGAATAAGTAATAAACCACACAATCAATGAAAAATTACATTAGAGAATTCAAATAACAATCTAATCAAATTAAAACAAATAAACTCTCTAAAAAAAGTACTTACCTATTGCAATTTACTTTCTTTGTTAGGTCAGTATCCTCATTTTTTAAGGAAATTTAGCCAAATTTCCACATCTCACAAATTCCTTTTATGTAGTTTATTTGAGGTCCATTTTCATGATCATATAACATAGCCTTTATGAACAAACTTACCTATTTAGGAGGTGCATTTTGAAAACTGCAACTTTCTTCTCTCATCTTTTGAAACACCTGATAGTAGAGATAAAATTCAATCTAATAATGGCAACAAGAAGTTTCAAAAAACTTGTTTATCTTCACATAATATGGCTTTAACCTTTCAAACATTGTTTTCCCAATCTTTATATGAGGATATGTATTACAAAATTTAATATACATCTCAAGTTGTATTATTTCTAGCAAATGTTTGATATTATTTTCATAAATACCAGGCCCAATCCTGTGTCTCATAACATCTCTAGTACTTTATGATGGACGAGTCTGATCTTGCCAAAAACTTGAGATCAAGTTCCTAACAACATCTTCAATCCTGTCAGAATGGGGAGCTCTCCACATAATTGCCCAATTTCTATCTGAACTCCCATCCAAAAGCTTTCTCTTTTTCTCATATTTTATTAATGTGGTTCTACTAGAACCAATTTCAACCGAAAGTGCATGCTTTTTTCTTTTTCTTGCCATATCTTGATTTACAATAGATGTCAACAACACCCTTCTTGTAGTGGCCTTATCCACTGATCAAGATCCTTTTCCAATGGAATCTAAACCATTTTTAACATTTTGAGCAATATTATTTTGTAATCCAATGTGGTTCTACTTATTTGATGTCGAATGTACACGCAACAATTGTAATGACTGGTGCAGGGGCACCGAGGAAACACTAGGCAATTAGGAAGTCTAGAATGAATTTTTCTTTTGATGTTTTACTTTGAAGGTCATATTTACCAATTAGATAGAATTAGAGGTTTAATAATATGTCTTACTCAGTAGTGATCAGTATGTTAAGGAGTGGAAATGGGGAATGAGGTTAGAAACTCATCTTATTTTTTTTAGAAATTGGCAAAGGTTGGAAAACACAGTGCGTTTTACAACTCTGCCACTTGTTAACTTACATGTCCGACCAAGGGAGGATAACTAATTGAGTAACCCTATTTAATGTGTGCCTTGACCTGAGAGAAAGGTTGGAAGCATCTTTGTTATGATTGAAGTTCTTGAAATCAAGAAAATAGTGTGTTTTGTGAGTTAATTTTTTGATTTTTGCTTTGTAGTGCATTTTAATGGGTTAAACTTGGCACTGTAACTTGGGTAGAATGTAGTGTGGTAGTTTTTCAAGCATTTTGTGACATTAATTATTTTCTTTATTCATTTTCAAGCACTATTTGTAAATAAATTTGATTCCACACTATTGTTGGTCTGAACCAGGCAGTTTGGAGGAAATGGAGGTTTAGCTCACTTTCCCACTATACAAATTGTACAGCCCTTTGGGAACAGTGACTAGACTCCATTTGTGTACATATGGTAGGTTTTAGGGTTTGTGTGAGTGCAGGAGCTATTGGCAAAGGCTTGCCCTAGGTGAGCCAGGAAGGTGCCCGACTAGGAAGACTAGAGTACAGAGACTATAACTTGCATGGGTGATTGAATTTTGTTGAATTTTTTTCATGAGAAGGTAGATGTGAGACTTACCAAGACTTGGTATTCAAGAGGAAACTCAATCAGTTCATCTGACATGAGAAACACTTAGCAGGTTGAAAGTAGCCAGAAAAGGCTTAAAAACCTTAGTTGTTGTCCATTTTCAAGTGGAGGCATTGTACATGCAGTTAAGGCCAAAGACCTCAAAAATCCTTGAGAGGTGTCCATTTGAAGCAAGAACCTCAAAGAAAGATTGGGGGTTCTTTGGAGAAATTGAGAGAGTCAACCAATTTTCTCGGAGTAGGAGACCTAATTGGGGCTCTTAGGCTAGTAGCCTTTTTAACCCTAAATGAGAGTTTGATGAAAGCGACCAAGAAATGGAGCTAGGAGCATACTCAAGGACCAAAATTGGATGGGTTGCAATGAATTGAAGCACCTCCACACCCCTGCAAATCAAATTTCAAACTTTGGAGGTATTGTTAGTCTTTAGGGCAGATTAAAGGCTAAGGAAGAGTTAGAGCTATTGCACCAAGTTTGACTTGGTTGGTTGAATAGTGATGGAAGTGGGGTTGGCTAGGAGAACCAAGGGTACCTAAACATGAGAAGGGTCCTATAGGTTAAGGTGGTGAAGCAAAACACCAAGGAGGTCTTGCAAGCAAGACCTAGAGTAGGAATCTGTGATTGATTCCTCCAACCCACTCCCCATCAAATTGGTATCAGAGCAAGAAAAAGATTTGGGATTGACTATTGTATGTCTGAGATTGAGTCTAGTGGTTCTACCATCATGGTGACAAATGCAGAATTGGTCAACATGGTCAAACAATAGGAGGAAGATAATAGGCTATTAAGGGAAAGAATAGCCCAACTTGAGCAAGTAATGAGGAATGTACAGTTGGAAGGAAGGATACCGAAGGAAGAAGAGGTTGCAGAGGAAGACAAGACCCCTGAACCTGACTCTATTTTGAAAGAAGAGCCTTTCTTGAAGGCATTGAAGGCTTTGAGTTGAAAAGCACTTGAAGGCATACCACTTTTTAGTGGGAAAATGGAAGTTGATCTAGTCATGGATTGGATAGAGGGAATGGAAAACCACTTTGAATGTGATGGAGTCACTGAAGCACAGAAGGTAAAGGTGGCCAAATCAAGATTAAGAGGTTCTACCTTGACATGGTGGAAGTTCATTGAAACAGAGAGGGAAAAGGAAGGCAAGCAGCCTATCTCTACTTGGAAGGGAATGGTTTCCAAAGTAAGAGAAGCATACATGCCAGATGATTATGAGATTTAGTTGCACAAGAAAAGATAGAGCTTGAGGCAAAGAGACCAAGATGTGAACACTTATACTAAGGAGTTTCAAAAACTTTGTATGAGGTCTAATGTGACAGAGGATGAAAGTCTCAAGGTGGCTAGATACCTTGACGATTTGAAGTATAACATTCAAGAGGAGATGACTATTCTAAGTCCCAAGATAGTGCACCAATGCTATCAATTGGCTATAAATATTGAAGAGAGGAGTAAGAGGAAACAAGAACATGCTTCTAAGGGTAGAGGAAAAGGCAGAGATCAAAGAGGACATAGAGGTGGATACCAAGGTAGAGGGACTGAACAAAGAAATTAGGGAGAGTCAAAACTTACTAAGCATGGAAGTGAAACAACTTCTAGAGGAGGTTATGGAAGAGGTAGAGGACCTCAAGGAGGTTCAAATAGAGGAAGAGGAGTAGGAAAAAGTAGCTCATAATTTGCCACTATGAAATGTTATAACTATGGTCAAGTAGGTCATCCAACTTATAGGTGCCCAGAGAAAGCATCTTCATCAAATACTGAGAAGAGAGTGGCATATGCACAAGAGGACACCATGAGTGTCAAATCACCAGAGCTTAGTCACATTGAATCAGAAGTGGGGGAGAATTTGATGTTTAGTAGAGTTTTGATCAGACAACCGGTCAAGGAAGAGCCAAAGCAAAGAAGAGCCTTATTTAGAGTAAGATGCAAAATACTTGGGAAAGTATGCAAAGTTATAGTGGACTCAGGGTCTACTGATAACATCATCTTTGAGGAGATAGTAAGGAAGTTGAAATTAGAGAAAATACCCCATACTAATCCCTACAAGGTGAAATGGTTGAACAAAGGACAAAGTGTTCTTGTCAATGAGTAGACAATGGTGGAGTTCTCCATTGGAGGGTATAAAGACAATTTGATTTGTGATGTGTTACCCATGGATGCATTCCATCTTCTATTGGGCATACCATGGCAGTATGACAGAGGTGCCATCTATGATGGAAAGGCAAATACTCTCATTCAAGAAAGATGGAAAGACATTTCAGTTGCACTCACTGTCAGATGAGGAAGAAGGATATTAAAAGACCCCTAGTGTCTTATTAAGTAGTGGCAAGGAGTTCCTTAACACTCTACACCAAGGAGGTGAAGGATATGTGGTTATGATGCAGACTAAGGACAAAGGTTAGACTGAGAAAACAGTCATACCAGAAGTAGTCCAGAAGTTACTTGTGAAGTATAAGGACATAGTCAGTGATGGAACACCAGCAACCTTACCTCCAAAGAGAGCCATTAGCCATCAAATTGACTTCATACCAGGAGCTTCATTTCCAAATAAAGCAACTTATAATCTCACATTGGATCAGAATCTAGAGGTAGCTAGACAAGTGGAGGAGTTGTTAGATCAAGGATTGATTAGGAAGAGCATCAGCCCATATGCAGTACCAGTGGTCTTAGCAACCAAGAAAGGAGGCAAGTGGAGATTATGCACTAATTCTAGGGCAATAAATAGTATCACAATTAGGTATAGGTTCCCTATTCCTAGAATTGAAGACTTGATGGGTTGTCTTGGAGGAGCTCAGTACTTCACCAAGTTGGATCTCAAGAGCGGATACCATCATATCAGAATCAAGGATGGAGATGAGTGGAAGAAAACTTTTAAGACAAATGATGGGTTGTATGAGTGGAGAGTTATGCCATTTGGCCTCTCTAATGCCCCTAGCACATTCATGAGACTCAGGAATGAAGTTCTCAAAGATTTTACAGGGATATTTGTGGTGGTATACCTTGATGAATACTCATTTTTAGTAAGACAGCAGAAGAACACTTAAAACATGTGGAGATGGTTCTTAAAAGACTGCAAGAAGAGAAGTTAGCCATCAACCTAGAGAAATTTGAGTTCTTCAAATAGGAGCTTGTGTATTTGGGGTTTGTAGTATCCCAAGGATCATTGAATATGGATCCAAGCAAGGTGGAAGCTATCCTAAACTGGCCTACACCGACCACAGGGACAGAGGTAAGAAGTTTTCATGGATTGGCTCAATTTTATAGAAAATTCATAAGGAAATTTAGTGGAATATGTGAACCAGTCCTAGACACAATCAAAGGTGGTTTGAAAACTAAGTTTAAGTGGACTCAAGAAGCTGAGAAAGGTTTTTAGAAACTGAAACAAGAAGTGGCAACTCAACCTATTCTTTTATTACCTAGTTTTGACAAGTTGTTTATTGTGGAATGTGATGCTAGTGGAGTTGTAGTAGGAGGAGTACTCAGCCAAGAAGGCAGGCCTATAGCTTTCTTTAGTGAAAAGCTCAATGAAGCTAAGACAAAGTACTCTACCTATGACCTAGAATTGTATGCTTTAGTGCAGTCACTTAGAAAGTGGAGGCATTAGCTCCTACCCAAAGAGTTTGTAGTATTCATTGATAACCAGGCACTTAGCTACATCAACACACAAGAGAAGTTGAGCAATAGACATTTGAAATGGATGGAATACCTCCAAGCTTTCACTTTCACCATCAAGCACAAGAAGGGACAGTTGAACAAGGTGGCAGATGCACTAAGTAGAAGATTGTTGACAGTGCAAGAAATATAGATAAAGAGCATTGGAATAGACAGTTTTAAGGATCTCTATGGTGAAGATGAAGACTTCTCGGAGGCTTGCAAGGTATGTTCTGAATTTGAGAATCACTTTCATAGTCAATACTCAAAGTATACTTTGCAAAGTGGATTGTTATTCAAGGGAAATCAGTTGTGTGTGCCAAAAGGTTCTATGAGAGAGAATCTTATCCAAGAAAATCACAATGGTAGTCTTAGTGGTCATTTTGGCATCAACAAGACAATGGAACTAATGCAAAGGTTCTACTATTGGCCCAAATTTCCATGGGATGTCAGGAGGTATGTGGAGCAATGTGTAGTTTGTATGAAAGCCAAAGGGGGAGCTATCAATGCAGGTTTGTATCAACCTCTACCCATTCCAAACAGACCATGGGAGTGTGTTAGCATGGATTTTGTTGTAGGACTCCCTAAGACTAAGACAAGGTTTGATAGTGTCTATGTGGTGGTAGATAGATTCAGCAACATGGGTCACTTTATCCCTTGAAAGACCACACATGATGCTAGCTACATTTCTCACCTTTTCTTCAAGGAAATTGTAAGGATCCATGGATTTCCTTTGAGCATTGTATCGGACAGGGATGTGAAGTTTATGAGTCATTTTTGGAAAACTCTGTGGAGCAGATTTGGTACCAACCTGTCTTTTGGATCAGCTTACCATCCTCAGACCGATGGGCAAACATAGGTGGTTAATAGGGTGTTAGGTAACCTTCTTAGATGCCTAACCAAAGAGTATGGACAAACATCGGACTTGGTCTTATCACAGGCTGAGTATGCATACAATGATAGTGTGAACTGGACCATAGGGAAGACTCCTTTTTAAATAGTGTATGGGATGCACCCAAGAGGAATATGTGAGCTCAGGGATCTTGGAGATATGGAGAATACGAGTGGACATGCAGAGGATTTCTCTCAGACCATGAAGGAGATTCAGGAGCAGGTAAAGAAGACAGTCACCGAGGCTACACAAAAGTTGAAGGATAAGGTAGATTTTTCAAGAAAATATTTGCAATTTGTAGTAGGAGACTATGTCATGGTCCACCTCAACAAATCTAGGTTGTAGAAGGGCACATTACTCATTACTTGCTCAAGTTGGGCTATTCTTTCCCTCAATAGCCTATTGTCTTCCTCTTGTTCTTCGAACTTCTTGGCTAATTCTGCATTTGTCACCATGTCAGTCGAAACCACTAGACTCAACCTCTGACATATATTATTCTATCCCAAATCTTTTGTTGGCTCTAATACCATTCTAATAGGGAGGTTGGAGGAATCAATCACTGATTCCTGCTCTAGGTCTTGCTTGCAAGACCTCCTTGGTGTCTTTCTTCACCACCTTAACCTATAGGACCTTCTTCTTGGTTAGGTTCCCCTGGTTCTCTTTTCCAACCCCACTACCATCACAAATCAACCTACCAAGTCAATCTTGGTGCAATGTCTCCAACTCTTCCTTAGCCCTTAATCCACCCTAAAGGCTATTCTACTCCAAACCTTGAGCTTAGCTTTGCAGGGGTGTGGATAGGTTTCTAACAAGTTCTTTCCATCCCATCATGGCTTTGAAGGATCCTCCTAACTCCATCTTGTTATCGCTTTCACCAAACCCTCATTTAGGGTTAAAAAGACTACTAGCCTAGGAGCCTCAATTAGGTCTTCTTCTCCGAGAAAACAGGGTTGTTCTCCTAAGTTTCCCAAAGAACATAGAATATCCCCTTCGGGTTCCTGATCCTTATTCCCATCCCTCAAATATTTTAGAGGTCTTAACCCTCAACTGTCCGTACACAACCATAACCCTCAATTAGCAAATTAGGCCTTTTTTTAAGCCATTTCCTGACCACACAGTAGACTATCATGAGTTTCTCTCACCAAATGGATTGGTGGAGCTTCCTCCTCCATGCTAAGCCTTTGCAAGGCATCTGGTTACCCTCTCCACACCATGAATTGATAGGAAATGATCCCCCTGCAAATCAAAGTTCTTGGCACTCCTTGTCTTCCCTAGCTGGACACTTCTTGGCTCGCCTAGGAGAAGACTTCCACAGTGATACCCTGACTTCTAATGACTCCTAACCCTACCATATTTATAATCATGGAGTCTAGTCACAATTCCCAAGAGGTTGTATGATATGTACAGTGGGAATGTGACTTAAACCTCCATTTTCTACCAACAAACTGTTAGATCAGCAAATGCAAAGAAACAACTACCTGCTATAATGCTTGAAACTGAACTAGAAATCTAAATTGCTACCACACAGAGCTTAACCTATTAGTACACTACATCCTACGTACAACACAGTAACAATTTCAATCCATTAAAGCTCTACTTTGAGACAAAATCAGAAATTCACACTAAAACACCACTGTCTTTTCTTGAATTCAAAAACTCCAATCCAAGTAAAATGCTTCCAACCCTGCTCTCAGGTCGAGGCATACCCTAAATAGGTCAAAAAAAGTAGTTATGTCTTCCCTTGGTCGAACATGTCAGTTACATTATGGCAAAGTTTAAAAAATGCACCATTTTGCAACTTTTACCAATTTCTAGTAAACTAAGTAAGATGAGTTTCTAAACTCATCCACCCTTCCTCAATTTCTATCCTAGAGATCAAACATATCCCTAAGCTATCTCCTCTACTTAGTGGTCAACATGACCTTCATGGTAACACATCAAAAACAAAAATTCATCCTAGATTTCCTAATTGCCTAGTGTAACTGCCTAGTGTTTCCTAGGTGCTCCTGCACCAAGGGTATTACCGGAATAATGAATGGAGAACAAGGCATCTAGTTAGTATAATGTTTCACTAGATCATCATTTTGTGTTGCAGATCTCAGATGAAGGATGTTATGTATCTATTATACCTTATTGATGAGTTTTATGATGGCACATTAATCAGAGTGTAAGCTTGGAGGTTCGATAGGATAATTTCCTGTTGATCGATGCATGAAGGCCGACATGATGCATGTAGTGTGTGCAGATGCATAAGAAGTGTTTGTGCAATTTTTTTTGTGCTTGGACATTTTTCTTGGGTCCCAACTAAGTTGTAGCTAACTTTGGAAGATACGCATTAAGCATTGTTGGAGAATTGAGCTGACTAAGTGATGAATATTTTATATTTGGTTGAAGCCGACATGAAGCAACTAATGATCTTCGGTAGCAAATATATATATGAGTTCGATGAATTCATTTTGTGTGCGAGTAGTGGTTGGTGAGTTCGGTATGTGGTGATGTGAGCAGAGCAGAACATAGCTTAAGTTCCAAATCTGACAGAAGGTCAAGATATTGTTTTGAGAGCTTAATTGGAACTGTAACCAAGCATTTGGAGATGCTATCATTTCAATTCATCTTTTTGTTGCAATACAAACTTTTTGTAAGGCAGTCTCAAGCCTTCTTTATTTTGAGCAATGATCCTGAATGCAAGTGCATTCCCTTTTAACTTTCATACTTTTAATAGACTATACAATTGTGGATTAACCTCCACTATGGTTTTTCCCCTAACAGGGTTTTCCACTTAAAAATATTGGTGTGGTGGTGTTATGAATGCTTTCTTCTTGTGGTTGCACTTTTACTTGTATTTATGTGTTATGAATGGTTTAAGATCTGTTTTATAATTTATGTTTTGTTGAGCACTTATTCACCCCCCCTCAGTGTTCCTTGAGTCCAACATGTCTACCCCCACTCAACCCCTTGTCCTTTATAGGAAATGACTTTCCTTCTCATTACCTGACAAAATTTCTACAAATAATCAGTGTATCGACCACTACAATAAAGAAATGTTTACTCAATGAGTGTGGTTATATTGAATGTACAATCTATTATGGTAAGCACTTATTTTTCATTGATTAACTTGAATTTTGTACAATCTTTTCTACCTTCTATATATATATATAATATGTCGAGAGATATCCTTCTTGAGGCTCCTATTACAATTTTATGAGAGAAATTGATTAGAAAATAGGCACCTCGAGAAGGATGTCTCTCAGCGTATTATATATATTATTAAATATATATATTCGAGTAGCATTCATAGCACATGTAAGACATTAAATGAATTAGGGTTAGGTTTAGAGATATAATAAGGGGTAGGGGTAGGGCTAAGGTCAAAATTAGAGTTAAGGTTGGGGATAGGGTTAGGTTAGAGTTAGAGATATAAATAGAGTTAGGATTAGGGTTTGAGTTAGGGGTAGGGTTACTATTATGGTTAGGGTAAAGGTTAGGGTTAGGGTTAAGGTTATAGTTTAGGCTAAGATTAGGATCACAGTTAGGGATAGGTGTTAGGGTTATGGTTAAGGCTAAGATTACGATTAGGGTAAGGGTTATAGTTAGGGATATGGTTAGGGTAAAGGTTAGCTTTAGAGGTAGGTTTAGGGTTAGGGGTAGGGGTAGGTTTAGGGTTAGGGTTAGAGTTAGGCTAGAGAAAGAATTAAGGTTAGAGTTAGGGTTATGATTAGAGATAGAATTGGGGTTAATGTTAGGGTTAGGATTACAATTAGGGTGAAGTTTAGGGTTACTATTAGGGTTAAGGTTGGGTTATAATTAGAAATAGAATTAGGGTTAGAGTTAGGCTTATGGTTAAGGTTAGGGTTATAATTAGATATAGAATTAGGGTTAGGTTTAGGACTAGAATTACAATTAGGGTTTAGTTAAGGGTTAGGGTTAGGGTATTAATATTAGGATTAGGATAAGGGTTATAATTAGAGGTAGAATTAGGGTTAGGGTAAGGGTTAGTTTTAGGGTTATGATTACTATTAGAACCCTAATTCAACCTTAACCTTAATTGAAATAACCTTCCTTTCAAATTGTTGACATCTCTACCCCCACTCAATCCCTCATCCTTTATAGGAAATGACTTGCCCTCTCATTATCGAACACAATTTCCACAAATAATCAGTTATGTATAGATTGTTGCAATAAAGAAATGTCTACTCAATGAGTGTGGTTATATTAAATGTACAATCTATTATGGTGAGCACTTGTTTTTCACCAACTAACTTGGCTTTCGTACAATCTTTTTACTTTATAACGCTCACATAATGACTGACATCATTTACTTGGCGAGTCATGGATATGCCCCATCATGCCCATACATCAAAATAGTTATGAGAAAAGTACGAATGACAACATCCATATTTTTTAAATTTTTATTGTCAATCCCTTTTGTAAATATTTAATCGCACTCATAGCCCTACAATGCAAAGTAACTTTCATAAGTAAAAAATTTACTATTTTAAATTATTTTATTTTTTTGACTTATGAATAGTAAAAAAATTAGTTTCTTCTTTAAATTTAGTTTTTATAAGTTTTTAAAAATTGTTTTAGAGTTTAAATTAAGTATAATTTGTTTACTGTTTATCACATATTAATATAAATATTATTAAATATAAATTAAAAGAATTGAAATTATAATTTGTTTATATTTTTATTGTTTACAAGGGAGTGCTTTCGACTCATAGGCATTGGTTGAGTTATGGTCCAACCAAGGATTGTGCAATAGTTTACTGTTTTTGTTTACAATTAAAATTTACTTGAATATATTTATACAATGTTAAATTTTAAGTATTAAGTTTAAACTATATTTAAATAAAAATTTTAAATATAAGTATTAAAATATTATATTAAATGTTTAAATATATTCTATTAGTGTTCTCCATTAGTGTTATCCACAAGACTAACACATGACTACCAATTAAAAAGGAATACCACTTTAGCATGCCTATCAACCCTAAGATAATCACTAGACAAGATTTAAAATTTAATCTCCAATATGAAAAATCAAATGACCACTTTAATCACAACCTCTTTAACTATTTCTCTGCAATTATATATATAATTATGAAAAAAGTTTATTCATCAAATGAATCAAATTAATAATCTAATTTAAAACTAATCTTTCGTAGAATTGAATCCCACTAAATATAAATGGGACCTAAAAATCCGCCCATCATTTATAATAAAGAAAAATATTGGATTTCAAATCTGCAGTTCTGTACTCAACACAATTTCCACAATTAATCAGCAATGATGTGACATAAAGAAATAAGGTAGAGTCTTTTCCGCCGATTAACGCGCGTCTAGTTAGTACAAGACTTGTCATATTTCTATGAAAAGTCTAGTCTAGTCAAGTCAATACAAGACCCGACTAACTTGAATCCTGTAGCCTTCCTTTCAAATTGTTGAGGTCTCTACTTTTCTAACGTATTGTTGACCCCTCGTCCTTTATAATCACTTGCCCTCTCATTACCCTGCCAAATCACCCCAACGCTAATGGCGCCCATGGCCAAGTTATTTTTCTTTGCTGTTATTCCCCTCTTTCTACTTCGCTTCTGCTGCGGATGTATTGACAGGGAAGAGGAAGCTCTTCTTCAATTCAAAGCCGGCCTAAATCACTCTGAAAACCGACTGAGTTCGTGGGAGAAGGGAGGAGATTGCTGCCTCTGGCGTGGCATATCCTGTCATAACACCACCCATCATGTAGTCGGTGTTGATCTTTGGGACTTAGCTGAAGGGGGCAACATATCTGAGAGCTTGTGCACCCTCACTTTTGTTGAAAGCATAGACCTCTCTGACAATGGATTAACAGGTACTCTTCCTCACTGCTTAGGAACACTCTCTTCTCTCGAAGACCTAAATTTAGTGTGGAATAGTTTGAGTGGGAACATTCCATTGTCGTTTGCAAACATGTCTTCTCTATACTGGCTATTGCTTTCTCAGAATAAACTCACAGGAAGTATTCCCTCTTTCTCTAATCTCTCTTCTCTAACTTACCTAGATCTTTCTCATAATCTACTCACAGGGAGCATTCCCTCTTCTATCTCTAATCTCTCTTCTCTAAAGTGGTTATATCTTTCTTGGAATCACTTGGGTGGTTCTCTGTCGGAGTCCTTGGGCTATCTCTCTTCACTGCAATACTTGGATGTGTCTTGCAACCAGCTAAATGGAACTCTCCCCCCCTCATTTTCAAAGCTTTCCTCCCTTACTGAACTCTATGCTGAGAGGAATGCATTCGATGCTTCCTCAGAGCTACCCTCTTCACTTAAATCGCTTTCTCTCACGTTAAACGGTGGACCTATTATTACAGAGTTTTTCTTTCACAACCTTAGCAAATTAGAGAGCCTGGTCCTGTCCAACTGTGTACTTAATTCAAACCCCACCTGGATTCCCTCATTCCAATTAGCGTATCTGAGCCTGACATCATGTAAGATGGATGGTCAGATCCCATTGTGGATTTCGATTCAGTTCTCACTTCAAGCGTTAAAATTAGCTGACAACAATCTTGTTGGAGAAATTCCTTCTTGGCTACTGGATATGAGTCTTGTTTGCGTCAATCTCACAACAAATCATTTGCAAGGTCGCCTATTGCTAAATACTTCAGCCTGGAGTAACTTGCAAGCCTTGGATGTGTCTAACAATGCATTATGCGGACAGATACCATCAACTTGGCCTTCAGATATTATTGTGTTGTTGCTCAACAACAATTCATTTACAGGAAATATTCCTCTAAGACTGCAGGGCTACTCGTCACTGCTGATATTAAATTTGGCAAATAATCATTTGAATGGAATCATCCCTCCAAGCTTAGCTAATTGTTCTGCTCTTTAAGCCTTGAATTTGGGGGATAATAATTTGAGGGGGATGATGTCGTTTGAGTTTGGTAAGCTAAGTCAGTTGAAGTCACTAGTGATAAAGAATAACAAGGTGAGTGGGTCATTCCCTAACTCCGTATCAAACTGTACACAATTAATTATTCTGGATATGGGGCAAAACTTATTGAAAGGTCAGATTCCAAAGTCAATAGGAAACATTTTGGAGTTGCGAGTGCTAGCAATGAGGAAGAATAGTTTTGAAGGTCATATTCCTGCAGAAATTGTGCAGCTGAAACACCTTCAAATCTTGGACCTTTCTTCAAATCGTCTATCAGGGCTTATACCACACGGCATTTTTAGTTTACAAGCAATGTTGGCAGAACCACACCAGGAATTTAGCATGGTTCCAATTGGTATATCCTTGCCAACATATGTACATTCCTATTACAATTATAAGAATGGATTGAATATGGATTCTAAGGGTAGAGATGAGAACTATACATATATTTTCTCCAATATGGTTTGTATAGACCTCTCAGACAATCAATTGACTGGGAATGTTCCTTTTGATTTGGGAAAGTTGAAGGGGTTGAAGTTGCTCAACCTTTCAATAAACAATTTGAATGGTACTATTCCAAATAATATTGTACAAATGAGTTGGTTGGAATCATTAGACCTTTCTGCAAATCATTTTTTTTGAGAAATTCCTCCAGATCTTCGTTCTTTGAGTTATTTGGGAGCTCTCAACTTTTCCAACAACAACCTTTCCGGCAGTATACCACAAGGAGGACACATGGCAACATTTACTGAATCATCATATTTAGGCAATTCAAATTTATATGGATGTCCACTTCCAAAGAAATGCTCTTGGCCAGAATTCGCTCCAGCTCGTCCTCCTATTTCTACATCTATTAATGAAGAAGGGCAGAGCGAGGAAAGTGTGTGGTATGAGATTGGAGTTGGACTATCATATGGAGCAGGTTTTGCAGCAGTGGTGCTATCTATTGTAGTAAAAAGGAAATTTGGACATAAATACTTCAAGGGAGTTGATTTGGTTTTGAGATTTTTCTTTCCATGGTTCCACAATTTGACATTATGAAAGTCTATTTTTTTATTGAGGTGAGTTAATAGTTTTTAGAGGGTCATTCAATTCATTTTTTTTTTATAAAATATTCTAAATCATATATTTTTTATATTTATGTGTTTTGCAGATATTGGAGCTATTGCAAGGTTTTCTCATGTATATGTATAATTTTTGGATTGAGTGAAACAATCAATTATTCATTATTATTGCACATCTTTTATTTTGCTAATTAATCATATTCATAGTTTGTAGGAATTGAAATACTATTGTAAAATAAAATTGGAAGTGTTACATATTTTTGTGACCTTCAATTAAAATTGATTTGTAGTTCTTCTTTTTATTTGAACTTTTTCTTTTTAATAAAAATTATGTACTTCATTGATAAACATGTTATCAATAACAAAAGGATAAAATCTTTTCAAACAAAAAATGATCGTGTTCGATTATAGTTAAGATATTTAAAAAAAATCTTAGCATTGATTCTATTTTTAAATTGAAATATCATAAAATAATGTTTTTGAATATATTGATAATTCACTCAAATTATTTTATATTTCTTGTCTATCTTAAATAAGCCTACATCTTTAAAACTTGATTATGAATAAACTTTTACAACTTTTGTTTCTTTAATTCTCATCAAAACAACCTTCACTTTTCATCAATCATAAAAATAATATATTTGATCTAATATAACACCTAATTATAATTATTATTTTTGCAAACCAAATTTCACTAAGAAAGATCAAACTATTATAATAGAAATTTTCACATCTAAAATTTGGATGTCTTTAAAAATTCTCAAATGGAAAGGAAGGGGTACTATTTTAAGATGGCAAGTGCCCCCTATTTTTCCAAATGTAACTTGAGAGTGCATATTTGCATGTACTAAAAAAATCAATGGCATCATTCTAAAAATAAATATTTTAAAAGTGTATATTTCTAGATAAATGAAATGATAGCCTAAATCTAAGCTATGTGAAAATTCTAAACCAAATCCAAACTATTTTAGTACTCACACCCCAAGCCATAGCCATGATATGGAAGAAATAGTTTTCATACCTTTGATAGAAATATACTAAGCCTTATGGTACGTATATTTTGTTTCAAAGGAATTTGAATATTGTTTTGAAAAAAATATTTATATTAGTTTTAGTAGAGAATAGCACAATTGATTTTTTATTTATTTTTAAATAGTTTTTATTTCAAAATAGATACCAAATAAGTCCTTTTTACAAAATGCACACTAATTTTATAACAAAAAATAGAATCAACTTGATTCCATCCTAATAAAAAGCTAGTGCTTCATTAATTTACAAATAACCTACAAACCAAGAGTCTACAAGTGTTCAACATGGGAACTCAAACCATAACAAAAATTAAACCATCAATAACTAAGGGATATCCATTCCACCAAATTCACTTAAGACACTCGCTTCATCACTTTCTTTGTTAAGCCATTGAACTCAACAAGAATTTAATTTGAAGTGGAATCTTTGTGAGCCATGCACTTCACTACTAGACAAATGACCACGTGATTCCATTCTTACAAAAATCTACTACTTCATTAATTTACTGATAACCTATAAACCAAGACATTGCAAATGTTTAAAATGTGAACTCATATTATAACATAAACTATACCATCAATAACTAAGGGGTATATGTTCCTCCAAATTCACTTGGGACACTAGCTTCACTGCCTTGTTTGTTAAGCCATCTCACTCAATAATAATTTTATTTGAGGTGGGCTCTTTGTGAGATAGGAATATCACTACTAGACCAATAACCTCTTGACCACTCTTGCAATACACTTTAAGTAACAAATTTTAATAATTATGCTTATTTTTTAGAATTAAATTTTGAGTCCTAATGACTAATAATATTGATTATGTTTTCCATGTTAATGGGGTTGTGGGGCCAAAGGATCTCGAAAATTAGGGAAAGTGTTCTTTGTTAGAGTAGAATTATTATAAAATTTTTCTACTTTATGTATTAAGCCACCTTAGATGGCCGTGTCATTAGTTAGTGAGATATGTGGCACTTCTTTTTTGCCACCTGGTGGAGCATTCTTGCCAACTTGAATTGAGCCCTCCTATAGTGTCTCAAACTAGTCATGCTATATTTGCAAACTTCCTCATTTAGGATATCATTCTATTCCATTCCATTTTCTTTACTTCTAATCATTCAGTTGTTGTATTACATTCTTTGTTTTTTAATATCACAAATTGAATGTATGCTTGCTTGACTTGCATGAGTCAATAATACTAGAATTCAAGCAGATATCTTGTTGACATTAACATGGTATCAGAGCATGTCCTACTATTGGATGTTGGTTCATTTGATCTTTGAGATTGTTTGTGAAAAAACTAAAATTGCATGCTTTCTAGTTGTGTGTATTTTGTATATTTTGTGAAGATTTATGTAGAGGTAACGAGAATTGTATAAGTTGAGTATCTTCTTTGCATGGAAAATATTTGTCTTTGCATGTTCCTTGGTGTGATTTGTTCCACTTTGCAAAGCCTTTATTGAAAGGTATTATGGTTTCTATGTGGTAATTGTTCATTGGAAAGCACCACTGTGAGTTTGATGGTTTTGTTGCAGGCCAAAAGAAAGGGCGAGAATCTATCTTGTCTTGGTGTGCCTTTGTGTCTCTCTACCTAAGTGTGATTTTCTCATCCAAGAGCCTATATACCTTAAAACCTGTTGAGTTGTGTGTTGCATGGAAGAGATTGATAGAAGTAGACAATGCATGATCCATTGTTAAGGCATATTTTTTTATAGGAGAGGTTGAGCCAACAATTATTATTAGAGCCATCGGCCTCTCATCTAGAGAGGCATGTTGAAGATACAATATCGTAATAAAATTTGTTTGCAGAGGCATCTAGACTCGACCTGCTAGCTCCCTCACTCATTTGACTTCTAGCAATGATAGTGATTGCATAGAAGAAAATTCTTGACTTGGAGGGATTTTTGTTTTTATCTACATTTTAGCTTTTGACCTCCAATGTAGCATCATGGAGCCACCTTTATTCCAGTAAAGGGCATTTTCTATCACAAAATTACAATGGCTATCTTTCCCATCACCACGCAACGGGGTAAGTGCATGGAAATGGTATATAAAAAGAGGATCAAAAGTGGCCACTTCTTTTTTCTAAAATTAGCTAAACCTAAACTTGAATGAGTAATTTGAGATTCATGCACTCAAATTTTGAAGATATGATGAGAAAGAGAATTGTAGTACTTTGAATCTAGTTTATAAACTATTAAATGTTTTAAAAAATAGTTATGATTAAGAGGATGAAATTTTACGAGCACACAAAAGTGTTCCTTTTTATCACTAAAATATAACATAGTGTTTAGTGAGTTCACCCAATTTTTTTTCTTGTATCTAGTATTTTTAAAAACTGAATAGTAGAAACATAACTACGAGTGAGTACTAAAAGTTGTATATTTTTTTTATTTTTTTTTATGATTTTTCAAAGTGGATGCATCCTAAAAATTACATCATTGAGCATGTGTATCACATAAGTTGCACTGAAATAATAAAAAATGTAATTTTTTTCAATGTGTAAAGAATGAAGTGCAGAACAATCCTATATTTTTTTTCAAATTTTGACAAGTAGATCAAAATTTATAAAGAAAAATAAGCACACACACACACACACACATATATACATAAGAAATATAGAAACATTACTAAAATAAATTAAAAATGAATATGTTAATGTATTTCAAATATTAAAAAAATTATATGGCTAGAAAACTTAAGAGATGTGTTAAAATTTGGTGGTAATTTTATTAAAAATCATTATGTAATGTGTAAACCCAATGACGTGCAATTTGAGAAACTCCATTGAAGTTCAAAAGCACATGAAATGGATGTAAATTAATAGTCCAAGCCTTAGGATTACTATCTAAAATATTCCAAAGAAAAAAGGGCATGAAAATTTTTGATTAAAAAATGTGAGTGTGTTTTACAAGCACTATTTGTAGAACATGAGATGATTTTTATATATATATATATATATATATATATATATATATATATATATATAAAATCCCATTTCTTAAAATTAAACACTCCCTCTCTCTCTCTCTCCCTTTGTATCTATATTTCTCCTTTATCTCTTCCTTTCTCTGTATCTAACCCTCTTAATCTATCTCTCTTTATCATTCTCTTTATCTCTCTCTCCCTCTTGTCTCTTTTTATTTCTCTCCCTCTCTATCTCTCTCTCTATGTGTGTGTGTGTGTGTGTATATTCCCCTCTTCATATCTTTCTCCCTCTCTACATCTCTCTCCCCTCTCTTTTTATCTATATTTATCCAGGGTCTTTCTCTCACCTCTCTTTTCTTTATATTTATCCCTCTCCCTCCCTCTCTCTCTATCCCCCCTCTCTCTCTCTCCCTCTATATATATATATATCACTGTAACATGGTTAGGTAATAGTATTGCTAATCAAGACACCCCCTATTGGAAAAAACAATGAGCGGGAAGAATTTTTTTGAAACTGTCGAGTGGTCTCCGTGCAGGAAGAGTGCAATGAATCTCTGTGGATGGGTTGTCGAGCCTTCTTGGACATGTCTTGCCCATCCAGGTTGCTTCTAGCTAGGCGTGGTGAGGTCTCCTCTACTCCTACTACTGTGGGCAATTGTGGGCTGCTAGGTGTGGATGGGTCTGTGCCTCTGCTTGGTGGTCTGGGTGGGGTTTCAGTGGATGGGATTCCCCCTATTCTAGGAGTTTTTGATGATTCTATGTTGGAGAGTGTTCCTCTTTGCTCTGGAGTTCCACCTATTGGTGGTCCTGATACTGGTGGTAAACAAAAATCTTTTTTTGAAGCAGTTTCAAAAGACTATGTGTGTTTTGTGTCTGCTTCGGCTTCAACTAGGGTCCAACCTTTGGCTTGTGCCTGGGCCTCCCTTGTTGTGGTATGTGGGCCTGAGGTTTCTAAGAATGATGATTTCTATGTACGTTAGGGTGTGTTTTGTAGGTTTAATGGCTTGTGGCCCACCCTTCCTGATCTCCATGAGTGGGTTTCCATTTCTTGGAAGCCCATTGTTTCTGGAAAAATTGACCTCTATCCTAGTGCTAGAGGTTTCTTCTTTGCAACCTTCTCTACCCTTGAAGCTCGTGATAGTGTGTTGGACAAGGTTTGGATGTGGGGTGTTCATTCGATGTTCATTCGGCCTTTGTATCACTCTTTCAATCCCCTTATGGAGCCACTGAATATCAGACCAATTTGGGTTTGACTGTCAAATATCCCTCTCTAGTTTTGGGAGGATTCATATTTTGAGGCTATTGGCAATGCCATTGGTAGTTTCTTGAAGGTGGATTCTACATCTTGGGATCTTAGGAATATTACGATGGCTCGTATTTTAATCAATCTAGATATCTCCAAACCTCTCCATGGTGATGTGGTCTTGATGGTGGGGGACAGACCTTGGAAGCAACTTTTGGACTATGAGGGGCTCCCTTTTTGTTGCAGGCATTGTTTCTCTATTGGTCACTTGGCCTCTGGTTTCCCTCTTGCTCACTACAAGGGTGCTACTACTTGGTGGAAGAATGCTCTCACGGACCACCTCACAGTTGGCTCTCCCGTTTCGGATGTTTCCTCTGAGGAGGGTGACCCTCCCTTGGCTACTCCTTTGGAGTTGAAGCCTCCCTAGGCTCCTCTTCCGGCTATCCCCTCTGCAAAACCTTTGTTTCCTCGATCTGTTGTCAATGCCCTATTGGAACTTGCCCGATTGAATGTTTCTGATGGTCCTTTGATTTCTCTTGTTGCCTCTTCTTCACTGCAGTCTTCCTCACTGTGTGGTGGCTCCTTTCCTGGGGTGGCCGTTGTGGATCCACTCCCTTCACCTCACTCATTGGATTTTGATGCTGAGCCCTGTTGGTCAGTTGTGCTAAGAAAGAAAAAGGGACTCCCTAAATCTATTGCCTCTTTGCGGCCTTGGGTTTAGGGAGTTGGGTTGGCTCCCTCTAGTTCTAGGGTTGTCTAGTCCTTGTTTGTTTTTCATCAGTTGTCGGTCAGTTGTTTCTATTTTTTTCTTCTAGTTCTTGCTCTGATTTGAACTATGCTTTGTTTTGGCCCTTTGGGCTTTCTGTGTAAGGGTACAACACCCTATAAATGTTGCTTACTTTATAAAAAACATGGTTAGGTAATATGATCAAATGCAATTGAAATTAACTAAGAAAACAAGTAATTGACCATATTGAACCATATTCAATGAGATTCTTTACAATTACTAAACACGATCCAATTTAAACATGAAATATATCAAAGTAATGCAATTGAAAACCTAATTAGAAAATGCAAACCTCAATCCCATTGGAGGATTAGTGTTGGAATTCATATGGAGTGCTTAGCTTTAAGCCTGATCCATGATTGATGATGCAAAAGCTTCAAAGGTTGATGATAATGGTGATTCACAAATGTAATTGGATTGAGAATGAGTATGAAAATGAGTAGAGTTTGGTTACTTGAATGCGTGTGAATGAGAATTCATGTAAAATGAAGACTTTATAGATTTTTTGAATGAATCAATGGTTGAGATTGAATTGGCTAATCAATGGATGAATTTGAAGGAGAGATGAAAACATGGATCAAGGATTTTAATCAAAGGTCCAAATTACTTGAGACAATAGCAAATCCCTTAATTTTAGGAGCATGTGGGAGATATTTCCATGTGGAGGGAAATATTCAAATTTGAAAAAGGAATATTCCATAAGAATATTTTTTGAACAATTAGAGAAAATTAACCAACTAAACAATTTAAGAAATTATTTAATTGTGCAAGTGGATGGAATCAAAGACTTTAATTAAACAATTTGGAATTTTTTAATCGAAGTGGATTTATGACATTCAATTAAATAATTTGCATTATTTAATCAAAAGAGAGGAAAATTAGTGTGAAGGTGATGAATTAATCAAATAAAATTAATTATTTGATTAATAGGAGAAAATAGTGAATTTAATTAAAAAATTAACATTATTTAATTAATTAGATGAATTCAAATGAATCAAGAGAAAAATGGTGTTAATATGTGAAATCTCAGTGTGTGATATACTTAGGAAATTTTTAAGTGTCTACATTTTCCCCCTCTTTGAAGTGAGGTACTAGTTGCATTGCTTCAAAGAACTGATATTGCTAAGATTGATTTTTTTTTATTTTGTTCTAATGCCCCACTATGCCCCAATGGTCAGTAGAATGCTGGTATGCTACTCCCTCGAAAGATTGAGCAAAAAAATTGACTTTTGGATCGATCTCATGATAAGATGATGGGAATAGTTTGGCTATGAAGAGGACAAAAAATAAGTCCTAAGACCTTGATGAAGCAACAATGGCAGGGTACAAAGTGAGAAAATGGAGATATAGGGCTAAAACCCTAGGTTTGAAGTGCATATTATATGTGAGATTAGGTCAATTTCCAACTCATTTGCACACTTTTCTTTTGAGAATTTGAGATATTAAGTAGATTGATTCTAGTGATTCCAACTTAGATTTCCTCCAAAGCACTTGACACTATGGCACATAGAGTACTTCCCACACACTGTACATATCGAGTCCACAAGTTCTAGTGGCCAATTAATGTAGGATCATTGTACACATACCCTAAAAAACTTCTCTTGCACACATTTCTAGGTAGAGAAATGTAGGGTAGATTAGGTCAAATAAAGGCATCACATTTTGGGTGACACTTCTAAAACCCAATGTGATGCCTCTACAAAATATGGTGACACCTTTGCATTATGTGTCACTATTCAACATATGCATTAGAGATTGAAAATAAATTAACACTTTTATTTTTTTCAATGCATTTGCATAAAATATAGTGATGCTTTTGCATGAATTTAGAGACCTTCCTTTGCATAGAAACGCTAAATAGTGATGCTTTTACATTATAGCAATGCCTCGTTTTAGGGATTCTAACTTATATTTTTTCAATTTTTTAGTAAATTGACATTGTGTGCATTATGCGTGTAGGATGTCTTCCATCCTCTGCTTTCCCAAGAGAGGAGACCACAAATTCTAGAGTGGCTAACTAGATTAGGTGAGTTTGACATCATATTACTAGGAGTAGTCAAATTATATCACATCACCTTCATACCAGAGATCTAAACATATCTAGCTCTAATGACTACATTAGTAGAGCACTAGCACTCAGAGAGCTCTTCCTTCCACCTTCCAATGGGTGAGGCGATAGTGACCCTGGAGGATTCAAAGGGTATCGATCCCTGGTGATAGAATCATTTATGATGCATAACTCAGCCTCAATGCCATTTTTAACATGCTAGGAGTTGAGGATCTTCAACTAGAGGGGGGTCAGATTGACTTGCATGACAATTCATTGGCCAATCTAGCGATCTTGTCTTGGTTATTGCGGGGCTCATTATGGGAGTCCCAGTTCTAGATAGGAGGTCACAGTTATTTATCCCAAGATGGGGTGTGGTGCTTTAGAGTATTATGGAGGACATCTATTTCTATGCCTAGGGTCTCTACATTTTGGCTACCTTATATCACGATATGCACCAAGTCCTATATAGAGATGGAGCTAGCATATTTGCAAGGGTGACTCTACTGCATATATGGGCATGGGAGTACATTATGGTGCTTTGACTAGTCATGGATTTCAGAGCCATAGAGGAGGAGGACTCGATAACATATCGGTACGATGGGATGACCACCCTCCATCACACAAGGGAAGTAGACATAGCCTACTAGCGATGAGTCATTAATGATATGACTATTTTTACATGGAGACCCTAGATATAGGATTAGGTCAGGGAGGACGATGCTACTCACTTGGGATATTGCAGACATACCCAATGGCTTATGGGTCAATCTATTCATATCATTGAGAGATATCTACCTGATCAGGTTGCTCACAAGTGTGGGAAGCAACATGATGCTCTAGGAGATGACTATAGGTCTTTCTATGCATGGACATATAAAGAGATTACTGAGTGGGTCCATAGATAGTCCCACTGACTACTATTGATGACTTCACTCAGCTGGTACCAGTTCCATGGATTTATGTAGGTGGGCTGGATGATCCTAGTACTACCCCAAGATACGATGCTTGGCTCACTCAGTACAAACTTGTTAGACTCATAGATCTAATAGGGGCCAATGCAAGGGGCAGGGGTGCTAGAGGAAGAGAAGGCAACGAAAGTTGAGGTGGAAAATATCACATTCAGATTCTAGGAGAGGTGTCAGGACAGGTTCTAGGGCAGGTTCCCACATAGGTACCATAGGGGCCACCTCCAAGTCCTCCACCACATGTGCCACAACATCACATAGTAGCAATTATTATCAAGGCTCTAAATCAACAGTTACAAGAAATCACCCAGGAGAGGTAGATTAGAGGACTACTAAGTGGGACCAAGCCCGCTAGGAGAGGCATTCCTACATGCATGAGAGAGATACTGCTCAATAAGAGAAATATGCCTTTAGATAGGAGTGGGATCAGGATTGTTAGGAGAGAGACTAGGAGAGGACCTAAAGACAAAAAATAGAGTTGTAGCTAGCATAGGAGATTGCACACAAATAGTAGCTTGATGTTTCCTCCCATATGCAAGTTTAGATGGTATCATATTCCATATATGGATAGGCTATGGAAAAGGCATCTTATTATAGGACTGTGTACTATATGCAGGTTCCTCCCCACAAGCGACAACTTGATTTTTCGCACAGGAGTGCTTTGGCATTGAGCGGATCATTTGGTGGTCCGTCAATGGGCCAATCATGAGGAGCGGGTCTGTCACTTAGTGGAAACCAAGCATCATCGAGGGAACTTGACAAGGAGGAAAAGGGGAGAAAAGGTTAGCTCCACATGTATAGATGTATACATTTTGATGTAGAACTTATTTATGATGTATATTCATTCAATGACTCTTTAGCATCCTCATGTACATATTTTTGAGATATATCACACTTTGATATGTATCATGACATTCATTTTTTGGATATATGAGATGAGTGATTCATGATGCAAATTTTATACTATGATGTCTTATTTCATGTTTATGATATTATGTGGGTAAGTGCACCAAGATGGTTTCCAAAAAGGGGGCTTAAGTGGCCACTTTTTTTCTAAAATTAGGAAATACTGACCTTGGACGTGAAATTGAGGATAGCTACACTCAAAATTTTGAGATGGAACAAAAATAAGGATCAAAGTGCTCCAAGTCTACTTTCTAAATTACTAATTTATTTTAAAAATGGTTGAGATTAAGGGGTTCAAAAGAGGGATGTCACAAATTGTTGTTGTTTTTGTCAGAAAAACATAACATAGCAACTCTTGTATGACCTTAGCATGGTGAAATTTTTTGTAGTATTTTTAGAATCACTATGGTCAGAAGTTAGCTAACAGTATCTAGTTGATGCACAATTTTCTGATACTTTTTTAATGAATATTTGATTTTTTACTAATTTTCTAAGTGGGCACTTCCTGAAAAGCATAATTTTGGTTGTGCTCCCCCTACAAATTTTGGAAAGTAATAGATTTTTTTAAATTTGTAGAATGGAGTCTAGTTTCTAAAAATGTAATTTATTTGAAATTTTGATGAGCGGTTAATTTATAACGAAAAAAATACCAAACACTACTTTTTGGAAAAAAAGAGACATACAAACAAAATAAATTATGGATGAAAGGCTTAACATTCTGCGAG